>JAGTTF010005287.1:22552-36498 GCA_019095985.1 Streblospio benedicti | reverse complement strand
GCATAAAAAAAAAAAGGGGGTTTTTTATTGAGAGTGTATATGAAATCTGCAGAGAAAAGGACATATTTGTATGCCAACGGTTTCTTCCTCAGAAACATATCAGTTACATTATATGATCAAAAATCCTTTTATTAAAATGAGGAGAATGAAGATCCTGATAATAGATGTGAAAGTGTACATACAAAACTTACCATTATCTGTGTCTAATGTTGGAGTACAGAAAATGTTGAGGCAGTATGGGTGTAACATAGAAAATGAAGTGAAATATGAGTATGAGAGAGATGAGAATCATAAATTAACCAACATAAAAATGGAGATAGAAGTGTGCTTGTGAATGAAAAAAGATTTGCTACAACATCATGTACCTAGGACAACTTGGTGTGACTTTTTAAATGTCGAATTTATTATAAGGGGCAGCCAAGACCAATAGTGAATGTTATAACTGTTTTGAAAAACACACTTCCAGCACCAATGCAAAATTGAAAGATGTTGCAAGGTCTGCCGCCTTCCGGGACACTTTGAAGGAAGCGAGAATTGTGCTTTCTATAAACCTACTGATGTTGTTGCTTTCATGGGCAAAGACGATTTACTCTCGAATTTTCATGAGTCTGAATTTAAATGGATGAATAACTTTGTAAACACAGTCAAGAAAGCATATGCTCATGATACAGCAATAGCTAACTACAGGATATATTTAGCAAATGACATAATGAGAGCCGGATCTGGCAAAGAGGTAAAAAGAAGTATCCAAAACAATTTATAAAAAAGAAAGAATGGGAGCAGGACAAGGTAAACGTTATGAAAGCTATCATAAAGGAAAAGGTAATTCAGGTGAAAGTTTTGAGAGAATGTCTTTTGGCAAGAGGAAATAAAGTGATTGCTGAAGCTGTGCATGGCGAAGGTTTTGGAGTTGCGGACTGTCCAAAATCAATGCCTCAAAGACTGATCCG
The DNA here is from genome assembly GCA_019095985.1 of Streblospio benedicti. Classification (NCBI taxonomy): domain Eukaryota; kingdom Metazoa; phylum Annelida; class Polychaeta; order Spionida; family Spionidae; genus Streblospio; species Streblospio benedicti. The sequence goes on along the minus strand of JAGTTF010005287.1, from coordinate 35,548 downwards.
CAACATTGGCCTGGAAAAAATGTTCTAGGCAAATTGTATATGGAAATAAGAGATGAAACTAGACTCTATGTTTACCAAACATAATGTATATTTCCCAGAGGATTTGCGACTGGCACATGACATTTTTATTGGGTTGAAAGTACGTGAGCACCTAATATAAGCTGAATAGACTGCTGTATTTTTTTTTTAAAAATGCTTTTCGAACTGAACTGAAATAGATTTTCCACTACTTTCTCATGCATATGTATACATTGCCTAACATCTGCCTTACCTTCTGATAATGTTTTTATTTTATATGATTATAGTGATAAAACAAAATAATCAACAACAAAGAGACCCACCCTTCATTTCCTAGAAATGAGGCCATAAATCACAAACTAATCAAACCTGTGGTCAAACAAAGATATCAATGGCTGCTATATCATCATCTTACTTAATTTAGACATCCTAAGAGAATTTTCATAATCAAAATATATGTGATGATCGTGCATGTTTCCTAGAACTTTTTGAATATCATAAATCTCAAATTGAAATAATAATTGTTTGTTCTAAAATTCCAACTTTGTGCTGTTTTTTATATTTACTACTTGTCTGACTATATATCATAAATGGTGAAAAAAAGTTTAAAAAGTGAATGACAAAAAAAAATCAGCAATGAAAATAAAATTTGACACAATTTCACAGATTTGATGGGAAAACATCATTTAAAAACGACTTTATATTTCATAAAACATAAGTAGTATATGCTGCAAAGATACGCGCCGTGGTGCAAGTTGTTTTAAACTCATCCTTTTCGCTCCATCCTTTTTGCTCCATCCTTCACCTTGAGTCTGTCCTTGTAAGGTTAGGTCAAGGCTCGGCATGGCATGGCCTTGAAGGCTCGAGGCCGAGAAACCTACCAATTGGGTTAGGTTAGGCAGGTTTAGGCCGTCCCCCCCCCCGTGCATCATGATCAATAAAATCTTAGCTTTCCTTAGAAAGATACGCACTACCTTTCTGCTCCCAAGGTCGATCTATTAAAAACGCCGTTAATCGTTTAGATGAGGTCGTCGAACTACGTCACGTCAATTTTAAACCCATTAATCAACGCTCAGTGCAATGGCGTCCTTCAGACGTCAATCAAACCAGTTTAAGCAGGTTTAGGCCCGTCCCCCCCACATGTGCATCACGACCTATAAAACTGCAGCTTTTCTTGGTAAGATACGCGCCTACCTTTCTGCTCCCAAAGTCATTTTTCATTAAATTGTCATCAATCGTTTCTGTAACCTCGGCTAAAGTACGTCACATCAAATTTTAAACCCATTAGTCAACCTCGATGCAATGAACACAACGTCCGCGACCTGTATATATTGTAATAAAAAACCAATGTATTGTGGTTTGGATACTATTACACTGATACTTTTTGAATTGGAGTCTTAAATAAACACTTCCATACAATAATGCAATATCTGATACTATTACTCTAACAACGTTAACGAATGATTTGAAATTATTTTTAAGAACATTCAATTCTAAATAACAATAATAATATCTGAATAACTGTATATATATATATTTTTTCGTATATATTTTTTTTTTTCCCAAGTCTTGCTTGTGAATTCAATTTTATCCTCACTTTCTGTCAAGCAGGCTCCTGCCACTGTATTGACATAGCTGAAGAGACATCTTCCATTTTAACTATATCAAGTGGCCCTGACGTGGGGACTCGAACTCACGACCCCGTTGTGAGACCAGAATGATACCATCATCCCAAGCAGCGGGCTGTTAAAAGGTTACTCGGACTTAACCGATGTCTCTGTAACCCCAGCTTACATACTTGGTCAATTATCATCTGAAACCCAGAGGTCCGGGGTTCGATTCCCACCTGAGGACGGAAATTATTTTTGGGAGGTCTAATGTTTTGCAGCCGTGTTAAGGTCTGTGATATATGAATAACTGTATATATTTTTTCCCAAGTTTGCTAGAATTCAATTTTATTCTCACTTTTCTGTCAAGCAAGCTCCTGCCACTGTATTGACATAGCTGAAGAGACATCTTCATTTTTACTATATCAAGTGGCCCTGCCAGGGACTGAACTCACGACCAAGGTTAGAGACCAGAATGATACTATCATCCCAAGCAGCGGGCTGTTAAAAAGGTTACTCGACGAACCGATGTCTCTGTAACCCCCAGCTTACATACTTGGTCAATTATCATCTCAACCCAGAGGTCCGAGGTTCGAATCCCACCTGAGGACGGAAATTTTTTGGGAGGTCTAATGTTGCAGCCGTGTTAAGGTCTGTGATATATATGAATAACTGTATATTTTTCCCAAGTCTTGCTTGTGAATTCAATTTTATTCTCACTTTTCTGTCAAGCAAGCAACCTCTGGGTTGAGATGATAATTGACCAAGTATGTAAGCTGGGGGTTACAGAGACATTGGTTCGTCCGAGTAACCTTTTAACAGCCCGCTGCTTGGGATGATGGTATCATTCTGGTCTCACAAACTTGGGGTTGTGAGTTCGAGTCCCCGTCAGGGCCACTTGATATAGTAAAATGGAAGATGTCTCTTCAGCTATGTCAATACAGTGGCAGGAGCTTGCTTGACAGAAAAGTGAGAATAAAATTGAATAATATCAATGCCAAATATTGTAATGGTATAAACCCGCTAATCTATATAGTAATACGCCAGGATTTTCAAACTTACACACATCACGCAATGTTGGCTGGGCGGGGACGGCTCGGGTTGGTCTCAAACCTATCTCACGTACCTTTTTTTTGCAACACAGCATTCATTTTTCCTCTTTCCTGTCGGGTTTTCGTGTATTTCAAGATTTATTTCAAAATCAGTGAAAATTGCCATCCAAACGTCCTTGGCCTTCATTGCTGCAGCATGGTGATTACATAATCACAACATAACTACAGCAACAAGCACCTGCCCTATAGTATTCCTGTTGGAGTCATTTGACGCCAATCAATACGCACAGCAAATGGTTGACGTTCCACAAACCTCCAAGCAGTAATCATAACGCCCTCTTTCAGTGAGACCAAAAGAGCATTAAACTATCTCTGGCGATATGGCTGGGGGTAGAACAGTAGTGGGTGCTATCACAACGATAGATGGGTTGCCAAGAGCAGTTTAGATGGTGTTCATCTGTATTTTGCAATATTAATTATTGATTAGTGATGTGGTGATGGTTGTGGACTATCAGGACAGGGTGCAGGTGGTATCAGAATGGGTAGCGGGCATTCTTAGGATATAGTGATGAGTGCAGAGGGGGCGGGGGTGGGTAGGTGGGGGGGCTAAAACAGTGGTGGGTGGTGTCAGGACGATGGATAGGGTGCCAGGACAGTGCAGATGCTGCAGACCAGTACTATGCAATATTTTTTTTTTTCTAAAATATACTGGGGGGGTTAAGTGTGGGTACGGGCAGTGTTTACTTAGAAATAAGGCATGTACATATAGTTCCTGTAACAGATTTGTCGTCCTCATGGGTACGCATTGACTTTCATGGAACATTTTCCTACTACGTGGACGTTGTACTGTAGCAAAGCAGAAGGCAAGCAAGTTTGAACAAGGGAAGAGGTGGGAATTTGCTAGAAAAGCTATGCATTAAATTGTGTCAACATTATCTATTTGTTTGTACTCCTGAGCCAAATGTTGCAAAGTACTCCTGCCCGTGATATTGCCCGTGATTTTCACGGGGTCTTGCTAGTTATACATGAATTGTCATTGAAAACAACACGCAGCTCCATTTGATTTTATCTACCTAAGCAACACCTTACCAACTATTGTTTGAAATTAAATCACATTGACATAAATGCGTCCAAACAAATTAAACTTTACTCAAAATGAAGCAATAATATTCATTTTACTGCGATGGACTGATCACATTTAATTGAGTTTAAAAACTCGTTAGCATCAGAAATTGCTGTGACAGAATCGAATAGAAAATAATAGATGTCAACCTTAATATATTGTCATCATTTTAAGAACGCGAACATTTAATCACGTGTATACATGGTTGGATTACACTTAAAAGCGATCAAAAAGTCATAAGTGTCTTGAGAAATGGAGCTGTGTAACACCTGTCGATATCAAGCGGTTCTTTTATCAAATTTGATTGGTGTAGTGGAGAGAGTTGGTGTAATAAGTAAAATTAATACAATATGACGTTATTGCTATAAATTAATGACAATAACTATTACAAAAGTCAAAGATAAACTGACGAGGATTTTATGTGTATAACCTATATGTTTGAGACTTTGAAAGAAGAAATGGATAAGATTCAGACCGAATTCGGATTTATCAGTTGACCATTAAAGTTTCGAAACATTGAGTGAACGTTATGAAATAGTTTTTAAAAATCGTCGTTGAACTGTGATAGTATATAACGACAAAATAGTCGCTTCTTATTAGTTGTTTCTAAAATGTAAGGATTTACGTTGTTATTTTTAAAAATAAAACCAAGCTTTGAAAATGGTGTATCAATTCGATATTTGCAATATAAGAGTCCGTTATTTTTAAAACAAATATATATATGATTTTAAGTCTGTTGGCTTGCCGTAATGCTTGATGAAATAGTGTGAAAAGCAATTTTTGTGTGAGTGAAGCCTCCTCCTTCCTCACAATAAAGTCAATGTCAACTATTCCCATATTTTTTACACTTACGTGTAACACATTCAGTTATTTGATGTGTGATTATTTGAAAGTTTGAAATAAAAATGATATTAGTGTGACACCTGCAGATTGCTGCTAAACGAATTGTGTTGAAGCGAAAAAGAAACCCTGTCAATCTTGTCCCACAGCGTAAGACAATCGTAAATCACGGTAAATGAATGTTATTGCTCTTAACATTAATTTCAAATCATGTGTTACTGCGGTTAGTGTTAAATTATCGGATATTGGATTATTGTATGGAAGTGTAACTTCCATCACTCAAATATTTATAAATTCACACTCTTTCGGACAGTAAATGTCCTTCATTCTCATTGACTTTCTTCAATCGAAATTCACAATATATGTATTTGTTTTAAAAAAAACGAACTCTTATATTGCAAATATCGAATTGATACACCGTTTTCAAAGCTTGGTTTTATTTTTAAAAATAGCAATGTCAATCCTTACATTTTAGAAACAACTAATGCAACGACTATTTTGTCGTTATATACTATCACAGTTCAACGACGATTTTAAAAAACTATTTCATAACGTTCACTCAATGTTTCGAAACTTTAATGGTTGACTAATAAAATATCGTATGTGGAGAGTAAGGGAACTAATTATTTTTTTAAAAGCGAACTACGGCAATAATCAACATTGAAAGTGAACATGTTTAGATCAAAACTTGTGCACACTATCGCTGACACCAATAACGTTTTAATAAAACTGTGTTTATATGAATTTGTGACTGAAAGTGATGTTATATTTTCTAGGTCTAAACTATAACTGTAAATAATGATAACGATTTCGACAAATCGTGCTATGAATAATGAAAGTATATTGGTAAAGGTTGTGAAATTGACAATATTACATGTATAGTTTTAACAAGAGACCCATGGGCCTTAACGGTCACCTGAGCATCAACAAGTATTAGCGAGATAAGCAGTTTGTGATGTTTTCAGGGATTCCTCAATAATTTCCTGGGAGTCATGAAATATATGAAAAGCGCCCCCAGTGAGGGCAAACCAGTGTTTAATACACTAGAATGTTACTGTCTATATATTGGCTGATTATTGATTTATAGCAGTATCATCTATTACCGACTCTGAGGATCAGAGGTTCAGAATGTTCAGAATGAACCTCTGAAATCTTTCGCCTGAGGGGTATAATTTTTGACCAATCGCTGGCTTTCTCAATCCCAGGATTGGGATTAGATCCAAAGTTTGCCGAAGATTGTCGAGTCACATCATGACAATCATCTAAGTTTGTAAGCAAGTTGCGATGTAATGTTCTGCATTTTGATATCCAAACAGACGGTAACTTTTACACATAAACATTAGTATTTTGAAATAATGTGAAATTTGTTGCTATCTATGTGATCTCTGTCACATTATGAGATACATACATGTGCTGTGAATAAAGACAGACTAGTCTCTACTTTGTTGGCCTACTGAGGCTACTCGATATTATTATTATATTAACACTAGAGTCTAGATCTAGATTCAAGATTTATGATATTCTAACATGTGGTTTTTGTGCTAATTGTTTCATATTGCACACTTATTTAAAAAGTTAAATCTTTCACTCAGTCCACACAATGAACGTTTTGACACTATAGTGTCAGAATTTCAAGTGCATGAGCAGCTGTGCTACTGAAGCAGGTATGCTAATTATTGGAGTGGCTCTGTGTAACACCTGTATATTATTGATAAAGCATTTAACTGAGATGTCTGTAGATCTATCAATAAATAACTTCTGTTGCAGATCATGGAGTACCACGAGACAACCACAATCCCTACAAAGCCAATTGCAAGTACATGTACAAATTGGACGCCAGATTCATGCCTTCTTTGTGGCATAAACTTTAAGATAAGTGGTCGGACGGCAAAATTTGCCGTCATTGATGGAAAATGTGAAGTTGATGTGGCGATCAAGGAGCATTTGCATGTGGACATTTCAAACTATAACGTGAGAATGGCCAGTATCTGTAAGAAATGCCGAGGGAACTTGCAAAATTTGAGGTAATTGAAAAGCTAAAAACAAAATATGAAGGAAAACACTAACCCTCATCAGTACATTAACCAAAACACCTTAATAAGTACAATAGGGGTCCAATTGGACCCCACATGGTTGTCATGCTAAAACTACAATGAATTATTTTACATGTGAATATAGTACATAAATATTATACAAATACACATCATATAGTACACCATATATGAGAGGTCAGTTTATGCACAGCACAATATCCCACATCTCCCCTTCCCCCGTGACCTTCACTCAATTATAACTTGAGAGTGAAGGGCATGTCTAGGTCTCTACGTAATCATAACTTTTCCCTTTCCAAGTCATTGACAGTTCACGTCTTGGTTTTGGTTGACGAGCGCTACGTCTAGGCTCCGGCATTTCATCGTCAGTCACTAGTTTCTTTGCTTTATGTACAGGACTGTCAGGACATTCTTGCTGTGTCATATGAGGTACGTCTTGTGCACAATCTTGGGGGTAATTATACTGGTGTGTATTTTGTTGGTTGGTCATTTCATTTTCTAACATTACCTCGTTGTTTATCATATGTTTTGGTGCATTGTCTGAACCTGAAATCAGACGTGGTTTTGTCAGTGGTCTGTCTGCACAGACGGGCTCTATTTTCTTTAGAAATCTCCTATTTCTAAGAGTGCATCGTCCAGAGCCATCCAACTTAACTAAATACTGACGGTTGTCACACTTTTCAACCACAAGACCAGTTTTCTCCCACTTGTTTGGGCGTGGTCCTGTTTGATTCTGCACAGCAACGTGGTCACCAACTTGTAGCTCAGGTAGAGTCTTTGTATGTTCGTTATATTTTTCAATGGACAATATGTTGCGCTTTGCCAGTGCTCTCTCTCTGTCCTCTGCAAGAATCCTCCATTCTGGCCTTATCTTACATGCCTCGGCCGGTGTAGGCAAGCAGTCACGTAATTGTCTGCCATAGAGCATTTGAGCTGGTGATAAGCCTATTTCGTTTACTGGTGTGTTCCTTTGTTGGAGGAGTGCTCTTGCTACCTTGTCATTGTCAATATCACCTCCTGCACTTGTATTATCTCTTAAAATCCTCTTTGATGTCTTTACAGCAAGTTCCGCTCTGCCATTACTTTGAGGGTAATATGCGGATGAAATGCGGTGGTGGACACCCCAAGTAGCTAAGAAGGTTTTGAGGTCATAGGAGTTGAATGGTGGGCCACCATCGGTCGCAAGTTCTTGCGGTACACCAAATGTACTAAACAGCACACGTAGGTGGCGTGTCACAGACGACGAATCAGCATCCCCTATGGGTGTCTTAAAAATTGTATTCCAGCCTGTATATCGGTCTGCATAGACAAGGTAGTTATGTCCAGCTAGATTAAAGAAGTCTGCCACAACTTGCTGGAATGGATATTCAGGTGTGGGTGATTGCAGATATGGTTCTGCCGCTTGAGATGGTGCAATAGTATTACAGGTCTTACACTGTGCTCTGATACCTTGTATTGCAGCATTAATGTTTGGCCAATACACGCTGGCTCTGGCTCTGGCTTTCATACCGGCAGGACCTTGATGTGCAGAATGCAAGCTTTCCAGTACCTCACTTCGAAGACATGTTGGAACTATGACTCTGTTATTGTACAGTGGTACACCTTGAGAACATGTCAGTTCATTTCTAATATTCCAATAAGGCTGAAGCATTAATGGTAGGTTTTCTTTTGCATCTGGAAAGCCATTTATAATTGTTTTTATTAATGTTTGACATTCGTCATCAGACTCTGCAGCATTGGCGACTCTTTCAAATGTTATTGCTCTAACATCTATACCCTCTGTGTAACCAGCTCCTGACATCGCTGCCTGTATGCTTGATTGAACATTACATACTATGTCGAGTGCAACATCCGTGTCATATTGTGTTACCTTATCTCTCATGCACTGCAATATGGACGTCATCAAGGATTGGTGGCTCGTGGAGGTAGGGTAACGAGAGCAGGCATCTGGGCCAACATGGTACTTCCCAGGCACGTGTTTTATTTCAAACTTGTACATTAGTGTCTTCTCTTTCAGATTAAAGAGACGAGGATTCTTTATATTTTCCAATGATCTGTCACTGAATATCTTAACAAGTGGTTTATGGTCGACAGCTATCAATAGATCTGGACATCCAAGGACAAACATCCGACATTTGTCAAGTGCATGAACAACAGCTAATGCCTCTCCTTCGACTGGCGCATACCTTGATTCTGTGTCAGTAGTAAATCTGGACCCAGCAAATATCAGAGCCCACCCATCTGGGCAGCAACGTGGTGCTTCTTCCATAGGACAATTACAGTGCTTTTGGAGTAGTACGAATCCAATTCCATCCTTGGACCAATCTGTAGCGAGACAAGTTGGTTTTCCAATCTCGAAGCTCCTTACACCCTTTTCCACTAGTCTTACTATCACTTCTTTAGATTTCTTAAAAAGATTGTTGAGGTTATCATCCCAATACCATGTTGCACCACGCTTCAAAAGGTCTCTGAATGGGAGCATCTCATCCGCCATGCTAAAGGCATAAGCAACTTGGTTTACAAGTCCGAACCATGATCTCGCACCAGTTATATTTGTGGGTGTTGGAAAATCCTTGATGGCAGTTAACATTTGATCCATTGGTTTTATACCCGTACTTGTAATAGTAAATCCTGCGAAGTCCACGTCATCCTTTGCAAATTGAAATTTATTGGGATTAAACACTATACCGTTTTTGTGACATGTGGTCATATAGTCAATGGTGTGCCAGAAGCTTTCCTCTATTGATTTATCCCACAGCAAAGAGTCATCGATGCATTTAGCTTTCCTTTCAAAATCGACTGTTATATCATCGAACGATTTTGTATACGCATCTCCCGCAGCATGAAAGCCCTGTGGGGAGCTTAAGTATCGGTAACGTCCCCATTCTGTTATGAAAGTAGTTGCTTCACTGGATGTTGCTGATAATGGGAGGGAATGATATCCATTCCAGGCATCAAGAACAGTCTTTTTAGTCCGTGGTGGTACAACTGATGCCTGGTTGAATGGTGAAGGTGTGTGGTGCGTCTCCCTGAACGTTGCTGCATTTAGGTGTTGAAGGTCAACAGTTCTTCTGGGCTTACCATCTCTTTTTGCTACTACTACCATACGAGAACACCAGATCGTTGGTGTTCCGGGTGGTACAGGCTCAATTATACCAAGACGTACGTCACGGTCAAGATCCTCTTTCACTTTTTTCTTCCAATGGTGCGGTACCGGAATCGGGCAATGGAAGGCTTTAGGTTGAGCATCATCTTTGAAGTGTATTTCAAGTGGTTTACAAGTCATCTTTGGTAGCTTCTGGTGTTCACAGGTATTGAACGCACTCGATGAGTAGTAGTCAAGTAGCCATGCCTCTAATTTACTTCTGTTTTCTTGTGTAGGTGCAAATGGTAGACTTTCTGGTTTTGGTGGTGGCAATGTCCTAATTGGGCATCCACATTCAGCTTTATTCATCAACTCTGGCTGTATGGTGGTTGAAGCATTGAAACTAGTCTTAAAAGTATTGGCATTGGGATATGTGGGTGGCAATATGCCAAGGTCAAGCTGAGCTTGATGTGACAGGAAGAACCCGTTTATGTTTGAACTTACATACACCACCTGATGTGTTACTCTTTCACCTGCCTCAATGCGTAGGAATAACACACCTAAAATATCCATTCCTGTTTGGGTTACACCAATAATGCGATGTGATGTGGGAGTAAGAACTGATTTATCAATGTTCAGTGCATGCAGTATATTTGGGCCACTGGCACAAGTTTGAGCACCAGTGTCTGTACATGCACTCATATATATACCGTTCCTTACACGAGCGAACGCGGTTGCAGGAATGTCCTTGTCAAATTGTCGGTGGCAATTATCTAATATGCTAACATTTACTTGTGTGTGAGGTAGCTTAGTTGGTGCACAGTTAATGAATTGCTCGTGTTCAGCAGACCACTCCATGTGGGGTATAATAATCTTACCATGCACACTTGACTTTTTGGCATTGTAACCTCTATTTTGCCACTCTTTCATATTATCATATTTCACTCTCTTCATGAATTGCCACTCACGCTGTGTCATGAAGTAAGACGAGGTGTCATTGGAACAAGCCATGAAGCCGTGGCTTGAATTGGATGAGTCCGGTGGCGAACGTTGGTTTGCTTTCTTCTTACGGCAGACACGAGAAAGGTGGCCACGTACCTGACAGTGGTCACACTTTGTTCCATGCTGGACAATGGTTTGGCCTTGGTAGCCCAGTTCCAGGACCGTGACTTTTGCTTCCACATCCGAGGCATCCTTTGGGTTCTATGTTTATATTCTGTGACTTACGCATAGTTGACTCTGTTTGGTTTTCAACTCTATTCTGATGCTGCTCACGCTTGTATGAGGACTTTTGTAAGGCTACGTTTGTTGTTGCAGGAGCTAATTGTGCCCTGGCCAAGCGGCCCTCTTCCATTGCTAACATGACGTTATATTTGGCTTGAAAACCATCCAACTGAGAGTCTTTTGCTAAGACTTCCTCCTGAATATCATCTGAGCAGCACCCTATTAACATCTGATCGCAGACCATAGCTTCACTGTAACTCACAGTTGCGTTACACTGTTGGCAATTTACCTTGAATTGACAGGATTCTGCTTTCCCCCCGTAACTGGGATACAAAAGTTTGAAGAGGTTGTCCCATTGCTTGCGACATTCCATGGAATTCCTTTCTATGCACAGCTTTGTTTTTTTCCTTTAATAGCAATAGACTGTATTCTTTCTAAAAGTGTTGTTTCATTTAAAGTATTCAATGTTTCAGGCCCAACAAAGTCAAATATTTCTCTCTCCTTAAGCTTTCAGAACATGCTTCTAATATCTCGTCTAATATTTCATTATCATTCTTAAGTCTTGCCTGTCTCTTATAACGTTTCCATTCAAATTCAAAGAATGACCATTGCCCTTCATCAAAGTTCAAATCTAAGTTGGGTCTTACCGGTTTTTGTGTGTTGGGTTCTTTTTTCTTGCGCATTTGTCTGTTCTTGTGAAGTTTGTGTAGCTGTTGCCAATTTTGCAAATTCGGTTAGCGCTGTTTGGACAGCCTGGGCTATTAGTTTCTCCATATTCTCGTTTTCAGTCATTGTTGTATTCGTTTTGAAGTGGTTACTGTTATCTTAATGCTGACTGCGCCATTTACAAGTCTTTAACTATTAGACTTTATTTTAACATATCTACATGGTTGTCATGCTAAAACTACAATGAATTATTTTACATGTGAATATAGTACATAAATATTATACAAATACACATCATATAGTACACCATATATGAGAGGTCAGTTTATGCACAGACTTTAAAAATCTCACGTCTATTTTTAAGAATTATTTTTTGAAGAGATTATTTTTCAATAAGCTAAAACTTTATATTTTTTTGTCACTAGATAAGGATGTCTGATTGTGTCACACAGCCATGTCACCGTGTAAATTTTAGCCCATGTGGGGCCCCTGGAATGCAGACAAACAGCCTTTTGTCAAAATGGTTACAGTGAAAATCTACAGCCTTTCATTTACTTATTAATGTTATGTTTTTGCAGGAATTTTGGAATCGGCATTGATTTGTAAGTTAATTTCATATTTGGTGGAGGTAACCTGTATTGTAGAATGCATGTTACATGTAGTCTAGTGCTCGCTGTGTCTCCTTCTTTCTACCACACATTCGCTTGTATTGCAATCTAAACACACTCTCAACCCTCAAAAATGGGGAAAATTATATTACGTTGACATTACAATTTGCCAAAGTAAATGTAATCATTTTACACATGTTTTCTCCATGTGGTTTTCTCTTGTTTACTCCTGCTTCAGACTAACAATAAATGTTGAAAATCCTTGAATCCTTTATTACATCAAATTTTACAATTTTTAACGCTGTTGTTTTAATATTTGTTAGTTATACAAGAGAGATGTAATGTTTCACTATTGTTCGTGAATAATTGTCAGGGTTTGTATTTTGTCCAGATTTTGGTGTTTGCAGAATAGTGCTATATTGCTGGCAACCATGAAACATCAATGTCAAGAAAAGATAAACTATTGTTGCTTTCAGCATCACAACATTACCACTAATTGTTGGTAAAATAAAAAGTTGCACACCTTTTTTAATGCATGCCTTTTCTTTAGGTACAAGTGGCTCATGGAAATGACATTTATTGCAAAGAATTCAAAGAGGGAACTATGTTATTTAAACTTGTCATGGCAGTCGTTAGAAATGTGGACCCTTTACCAGTTCTGATGACAGATCCACATGCGAAAAGATAAAGTTTTGTCTGAAGTCATTTCCATAATTGACAAT
>JAGTTF010005287.1:9276-22452 GCA_019095985.1 Streblospio benedicti | reverse complement strand
GATCGAAACAACTGAAGGAATGTATGAATATGCTGAAAGAGAACCCGACTGGGTTCGTTGTGGTCACAGGAAAACCTGGGACTGGCAAGTCTGCGCTGCTGGTAAGTAGGACGAGAAATACTTACATAATCTTGTGCAAGAAAGGGCTTGTAGCTAGACCTTAACAAATGCTCTTCGGAGGGTCGGCACTTTAGGTTGCCTGTCAATCAGTAGTCCCATACTAGTTATTTATGAACTAAGTTTAGCAGGTTCTACATAGTTCAAGCTAATATTAAATGGTTGTACAATATATTAATGACTATATGTAAATTATAGAGTTGGAATCAGCCAATTTGGATAGCAATTATAATTTTTAGTTATATTAGATTTTAAGATATCTATGACTAGGTTTAATTAAAACATATTGCACCAAAGCAGCATATCAAAAATCACATTGCATCTTGCCATGAGGCGCCGCCTGTGTTAACTTTATAGACATGGCGGCGAAAGTTAAAATGTGAAATGAGTTAAGCTACGTAGCTACAGGGGATACAATGATATATAACTGTTTAGTATGAAACTTTCCATATTTCTCAAGATATGAAGGAAAGATGCTCTGTTTAACATATGATCCGTTATTTTAAAGTGACTTTACTCATAGACCGGCCGCACGCCGGGCAATGGTGCCTCTTGATGTTAGCCCAGGCAAAGTTCACGGCCCAATTGGCAGGCAACTTTTTTGAGTTCTCCATATTAACATAATTAGGGGGCATACACACATTTTTGTCAGGGCTGGCTACTTTGTAAGTTGTCGGACCGGATTTGTCTGTGAGGAAACAAATTTTGAGGTTTCATTTAGTTTAACTAGCGCTTTCTTTTCTACCTCATATGTAAGTAGAGTACTATAGCTACTGTTCAATAAAAATAACTATTTTTATGAAGCAATTTTTTGTTATTTTTATTAATAACTTATGTTTATTTAATTTTAATTCAAATAGTACAAACAAAAATTACTTCCTGGATTCACAAAGGGAAAAATTTTACTGTCAAAAACATGTGGAAACCTGATGTGAAGATAGTGATGATAAATTGAATTTCAATTGAATAAAGAACTCCTAAATAATACCCAAATGTTACAGAGTTTTAGTCTATTATCCGCATGAGTACTGCTCAGCTGACTCATTTTCCACCAGATCATTTTCGTCTTTGGCACTCAATTTTGCTTTTTCAATGCAATGGGGGCATAAAACATACTAATGCATACAGCATTTGGTGATGTAGGGCATATGTGCTAATTACTCACATTAGTATTCACTCTCCTGACATGTACTAATTTTCCGTGTAGGTACCATGGAACAGTGTGCAACCTGTCAGGGGGTAAGTTTGCTCAACACCCACCACCAGACCCAGCGGATAATTGAACCCACTACCCATTCGTTACCGCAACATATTCTACATATAGTTTAAAGTCAATGTTGGTGTATGAAATGAAATGATATGATGTATTGCTCTTTTTCTTTTAGACAGGTACCAGAGAATGTGCGAGATGATTTTTACTCAGCTCTGGATGAATGACTATATTGATAATCTATGTATTGACAGTGACAAAGACAAAGTGACCATGTCTACAGGTAGTAAAGTTTTCAAGGATTTGGAGGTGGCGAGAAAACTATCCAAGGGATGTTATGAAGCCACCAGCTAAATTGGCAGGAAAGGATGTTGTTGTGAAAAAACTCAGATTTGCCTTTACTTTTGTCTGATCTAGCAAAAAAAAGTGAAAATACAGCCAGAAATCATGGGAGTGAAAGTGTCATTGAATGAAACTAGAAGTGGGCATTACTGTGTACCCATTGATGGAGATGAGCAGCTGAACTATGAAGAAGTACACACTGTGAAGTTAGCAGACATGAAGAAAGCAGAGAGACAGAAGGTGCTATTAAAGCTGCATCGACAGTTTGCTCATCCAACTACAGAGAAATTAAAGATATTGCTCATGAATGCAGGGGTGTGGCAGGATGAATTTGGTGAAGAATTGGAAAATATGGTGCGAGATTGTGATGTATGCAAGCTTTACAAGAAAACTCCCCCCAGACCAAGTGTAGCTCTACCACTAGCCACAGAATTCAATCAAGTTGTATGCATGGACCTCAAGAAGTGGGACAACAGTTGGATATTACACATGATAGATGTCTGGTCAAGATTGTCTGTTTCTGTCATTATCAATTCAAAGAAGCCATCAATTGTAGTTGAAAAGATAATGTCCAACTGGATAGGTGCTGGGTTTGGTGTGATGGGGGGCCATTATGACAGACAATGGTGGGGAGTTCTCAAACTGGGAGTTAAGAGAGGTAGATAGCATATTGAATGTGAGGGTGCTGACAACAGCTGAGGGGAGAGTCCATGGCAAAATGGCCTGTGCGAACGTAATCATGCAGTGATTGATATGATGTTATTGAAGGCGTGAGGATTGCAAGGGTGTTCCTATATCTGTGCTTCTTTGTTGGGCGAATGTTGCTAAAAATAGTTTACAGATGTACTATGGCTTCAGTAGTTACCAGCTAGTTTTGGAAAAAATCCCAACTTGCCTAACATAATGACTGACAATGTGGCAGCTCTAGAAGGCACAACGACCAGTGAGACTTTGGCAAAGCACCTTAATGCTCTTCATGCTGCCGAAAAGCATTCATTGCTTCTGAAGCAGATGAAAAGATAAGGAGGGGGGCGTTACGTGGCAAGGTGCGAGCCAGTGAAGAGCACACTATGAGAATGGTGAGAGAATATATTACAAGAGAGATGGGGTGACAGATGGCTCGGCCCAGGATCAGTGCTGTTTCAGGATGGAAAGATTGTATTTGTGAGGCATGGTGGAGCCATTATTGGGGTGTCTACAAATAGACTATTGAAAGCTGGAAAAGAAATTAGATCTGACGAAAGGTCAAAAAGTGACCATGTTGAAAGGCCTTGGTACAAATACTGAATCAGAAGAAAAGTGTGACAAAGAAAGTGTTCACTTATGAAAATTTGGAAAAGATATCACCTCTCAGGCAAAATATATTGATAAAGAAGGTGATAAATTAGAGTACAGAATGAAAGAAGATGAAAAGCAGACAAGGAGGAATGATTGGCGCGGACATACCAATAATGGCATGCATTGACAATAAGAGCATAGTGGAAGCCATTCACTCAACAAAATTTGTGGATGATAATAGACTGAGACTGGATATAGCTGCGAGCCAAAGTCTGGAGGAAACGCGAAGATTGCTAGTGTAAGATGGTGTCAGGGGCCATACCAACTGCAAACGTCATGACAAAAAAGGGGAACTGCTGCTAGGCAGCTGCTCAATAAAGCTGGGTTATTAAATGGCATGAACAATCTGTAAGACTATTGAACCAACATTTTAATGTACAGTTTGGTTATGTAGCATGCTAATGTTTTTTGTATGTATATATTACCTTTAGTGATCAGAGGTTCAGAATGTTCAGAATGAACCTCTGAAATCTTTCGCCTGAGGGGGTATAATTTTGACCAATCGCTGGCTTTTCAATCCCAGGATTGGGATTAGATCCGAAGTTTGCCGAAGATTGTCGAGTCACATCATGCCAATCACGTGATTCCAATATGGCTACGCGCATAAACAAGGGGAATTGTTCACTATTTTCGGAAATAATTATAATCCTATCAAGTCAGTGGCTGCAGCAATAAGCTAACGAGTTGCAGATGTGCTACATATTGACAGGTATGTAGACTAATATTAGCGAGCCGTTATTAATGGTACTACAGCAGCAAACAGCAGATCTAAATTTGTAAACAAGTTGCGATGTAATGTTTTGCATTCTGAGAAATCCAAACAGACGGTAACTCTTACACCATAACATTAGTATTATGAAATAATGTGAAATTTGTTGCTATCTATGTGATCTCTGTCACATTATGAGATACATACATGTGCTGTGAATAAAGACAGACTAGTCTATACTTTGTTGGCCTACTGAGGCTACTCGATATTATTATTATATTAACACTAGAGTCTAGATCTAGATTCAAGATTTATGATATTCTAACATCTGTTTTTGTACTAATTGTTTCATATTGCACACTTATTTAAAAAGTTAAATCTTTCACTCAGTCCACACAATGAACGTTTTGACACTATAGTGTCAGAATTTCAAGTGCATGAGCAGCTGTGCTACTAAAGCAGCTATGCTTATTATTGGAGTGGCTCTGTGAAACACCTGTATATTATTGATAAATCATTTAACTGAGATATCTGTAGATCTATCAATAAATAACTTCTGTTGCAGATCATGTACCACGAGACAACCACAACCCCTACAATTGCAAGTACATGTACAAATTGGACACCAGATTCATGCCTTCTTTGTGGCATAAACTTTAAGATAAGTGGTCGGACGGCAAAATTTGCTGTCATTGATGGAAAATGTGAAGTTGATGTGGCGATCAAGGAGCATTTGCATGTAGACATTTCAAACTATAACGTGAGAATGGCCAGTATCTGTAAGAAATGCCGAGGGAACTTGCAAAAATTTGAGGTAATTGAAAAGCTAAAACAAAACATGAAGGAAACACTTAAAAACAATCTGTCTACTGCCAGGAGTAAAAGACTCACTAAATCACCTCATAAACAACAACAAGCCAAACGAAACACCACAACAATGAGACGTGAGCTCTTTCTAAATGATTTGGACAAGGAGAATATGTGTATCAGTACACTGTTTGTACCAATTCGGCCTAGTCCTAATCGACAGGAGCAGATGAAAGTTTCACCAAATTGTTTACGGGTAAGAGTTTGTGAAAGTTTTTCTGAAAAAATGTAAACTTAATCAAAACTTATACATGTTACTGAATTCATTTCAAGGATCACTCGTATCACTTTCATTACTTTATAAAGTATCTTGTAATAATAATATTTTTTCTTATATAGAAAACGGGAATAGGGTCCTGCGTGGGGGTCTAAAATAATTGCAAAGTCCCGTGTTCAATTTTAAGGAACTTTAAAAACGTCTCGCGTCTATTTTTAAGAATTATTTTTGAAGAGATTATTTTTCGATAAGCTAAAACTTTATATTTTTTTGTCACTAGATAAGGATGTCTGATTGTGTCACACAGCCATGTCACCGTGTAAATTTTAGCCCATGTGGGGCCCCTGGAATGCAGACAAACAGCCTTTTGTCAAAATGGTTACAGCCAAAATCTACACATTTACTTATTAATGTTATGTTTTTGCAGGAATTTTGGAATCGGCATTGATTATGTTTAATTTTTGAATTTTAATTATGTTTAATTTTTATGTTTAATATATCACTATGGTTTCTCAAATATCTGTATGAACATATGAATGTGGCTTCATATAACTGTAAAATGTTAAGAGCTCCATTTTAGAAATTCAAAAGAACTATGTAACCAGTGTGATATTATTTTCCTACAAGAAACATGGCTGCTGAAATGTGAACTTGGCATTTTATCTAATATATCAGATGACTTTTATGGTAATGGATCATCAGCTGTCGATGATGAAAGTGGT
This sequence comes from Streblospio benedicti, assembly GCA_019095985.1. Lineage (NCBI taxonomy): Eukaryota > Metazoa > Annelida > Polychaeta > Spionida > Spionidae > Streblospio > Streblospio benedicti. The sequence continues at coordinate 16,930 of JAGTTF010005287.1, read as the reverse complement.
GTTTTACATGGAAGACCATATGGTGGTATTGCTGTTTTATGGAAAAAAACACTCCAAAACTGTAAGGTAATACACTGTGATGAAAGATTTATGATGTTTGAAATTAAGATTGATTCGAAGAAGTTAATATTTGTGAATGTTTACATGCCATTTTGTTGCAGTGATAACTTACCTGATTTTATGTATTACTTGGGGAAGATAAGCAGTATCATTAGCGATGCTGATTCTCCATATATTATTATCACTGATCTTAATGCAGATGTTTCTGATCATAACCACCGCTTTGGTAGGGAATTATCAGAGTTTTGTTCAGAGGAAGGTTTAATTATTTCTGATATCTAATTCTGTAATGACAATACATATACATCAGTCACCACCCGTTGTACCATTGATTCCAATGAGTCGACCTCATGGATGGATCATATTATTTCTACAGGTAGTGCTAATTCTCTAATTAATAATGTTTGGGTGGATTATGCATTTGTATCTTGCAGAAAACAAAAGTAAAGTGTTGTTTGTAAAATGCATCAGCACAGCCCCTATTTCTTCATTGTTACACACTGTATAAGCCTTTTAATTTTAGGTGAATAGCCACTCATAGTATTTTCTCTGAAGTCACACAGAGATCATTTGGGGTCATGCTGCACAGAGTTCTGGATTTAGAATTTTATTCATGGGCTTTCGTCACATCATGGAATTCACGGTTGGGTGGCCGGGATCTTTCTTGGATTGTGGAGAGAAGTTGGCTGGACACTGACAATGAACAGAGAAAGCTTGCTTGAAGGAAATCAACCCAGCTGCACTATAGTTATGCTACCGGATGGTATAAAATGGCCCCGGATTAAAAAATAAATAAGGAGATTTTTGTACAAAAGCCAACTTACTGATTCGCAATGGCGAGGTGTTTCCGGGGAAAATGGCACATGTGTGTTTGAGGTAACTTATTGAGCAAAATAACCAATTTACTGGACGTAAATGGCCTTACATATGCCACTTAAATTTGATTTCTTTGCATATTCATGCATTTAAAAGTTATAGGCTTACAAAAATGTGCAATAAGTTCTATAACATGTCTTACGTTTGAACGCCTGGAAATCACACTTTTTGGTAGTTTAATGCTTCAAAATTAACATTAATGCTAGTTTAGTATATAAACTTTAAATAAAATCACCAGAAATGATACAAAATTCATTCTAGTCCAACAGCAGCAGCTCTTTAGAAAAAAATATTATTTGAGTTTTTTTTCTCCCAAACTGTACTTTCTAGGCCACTTGCAGCAAAGGTAAAGTGTTGTTTGTAAATATCCTTTAGCCCCTATTTCTTCATTGTTACACACTGTATAAATCTACAAAGTCCCATTTGGTCTTTTTACACAGGGTTCGAATTCATTGTCACGCCGTTTTTCGTCACATCATAGATTCGCACGGTTGATGTAGGATGTTTCTTGGATTATGTAGTGTGCCTGGACACTGACAACAGACAAGAAACATGAAAAATCAACAGCTGCTATAGTTAGCTGCTCACTTGGGATGGCCATAAAAATGGCCCCGGATAAAAAATAATAAATTTTGGCCCACAAAAAGCAAACACTGATTCGCAATGAAAAAAGAGTTTTCAAGGAAAATAGCACATATTGTGTTTGAAAATAACTTAATGTGACAAAATAACCAATTTACTGGACATCATCCATACCACATATGAAGCTATAAGGTCATAGCCACTAAGCAGAGTAATTGTAAGATCTATTAACAATATAGCAACCAGCCCCCCTCTACCCTGCTTAGCTTTGAGTGTTGGCCAATAATCTTATTTTTCTTCAACAGAGTATTTCATTTCCAGTTGCTGAGGAGAAAATTCATATGGCATAACCACCTTCCCAGAGCTCTGGCAGCCATAGATGAGGACCTACCCCACTTGAAATCTGTGCGTTCTAGCACTATTCTATTTGATACATGGCCGTCTTATAACTGACCATGTGCACTAACTATTCAAAATATTTAAATAAAATAACTGGTTTGACTTCCCTATTGGGTATGAGCTTATTTTTTTTTTTACCATATCCATAATCAGTAAATAATCGGAAGACGCCTACTTTTTTAGTTTATATCAACTTTGAACAACACCGGCGTGTTCGGTTAAAATTTTGCTGATTTTTATTGACATGGTCTGAGACCTAATCTATAAATTCGGACCAGTTTAGAATGCTTGGTTGATGATTATTGTCCCAAACTTCGATTTTTTTGACAGTTTTTTGAGCTATATGCGTACTATATTACTGTCGTTTTCGTACTGGCGTATAGAGGGTTTCAAAATCGTATATATCCGCTTCAAAAGCACGGGGAGGGGTTCTTCTGGATGTCACATATAGCATTGACAAGATAGGGGGCTTCTTACATATGGCCCCCATTTCCCCCAATTTCAACTTATGGCAAGGAAGGGTTGGCTGCCCTTGAAGCATGATCGTTCAATGCCCATAGTTCTTCTGACAAGAATCCAATGGCGAGGGGCCTGTGTGGGATGGGTTTAGACCCACCTGACACATATGCCTTCAGCATGGTAGTATCAAATCCCACAGCGACACTTTTCTTCCCTCAGTAACTTCAAAATCAGCAGTAATTGACCTCTGTCAAAATTTAAAAGCGGGGTTTATCCATGAGCCCACCTCTACCTCATTAAGCCTACTTTTCCCAACAACACAGACCCGGCTCAGAAGAGATCTCTCACCTTCTGGAGGGACAGAAATATTAATAAATGGATAATAATCAAAATCATAAAAAATGCAAGAGAAGCAACCACCCACCAACAATTATCAAAAATATTCATCATAAAAAAGTCTATCTAACATATCTTCCAGCAAAAAGATTTTCAAGGAATCAACAATAGACAAGGCATTATACTTTTCAGAATGAGGAATATGGGGAGGCACAAGGCCACCTTAAGATTGGCACTGTACCCTTGTGCCAAGCGCTAGAGAAATCCGTACAGATGAATGGCATTAGAAGGCAGCCCTAGAATTCCAACACTTTTGTTGGAAACTATGTGGATAAATTTTGGACTGAGACAGAAATATTTGTAAATAAATAATAATTTTACTATTTATAAACCAATCGCTTTCAAACATTTAATTCTGCTCAGTATCATCTGAGGTTTACATTTGGACATGAAGAAAAGGGTAGGATCAGTCAGGTATGGTAAGGTAGATGTCAGGTAAATGTTGAACATCTTTCATGGTCTTACATATATATTGTAAACACCATAAATAGCTGAAAAGTACTATTATATGTCTCTTTACCAATTAGTTGAAGATGTGAAGACATTTTTCAGACAAAATAAAAATTTGATAAAGACCAAAGGTGTCGAAACACAGTGTAATTAATACAATTGGACTCTTTTAGAACTTTTGAACAACTATGAGGAAAAGACATGAAACACAATTTCAAATGAGACATGAAGCTGTATACCAAATGTTAGATGTGCAGAAATGAGCGATAGGTTGAAGTTTCAGCAAAGAGAAGCTGACTTATAATAGCCTATCAAGCAATTAAATTAGTTTTATTTTGCACAGATATAAAAACACTTTAGCTTTTTTTATACCTCAACCCATTACTGAGGAAATATTATATTGATTAGAGGCCGTCCATAAATTTTTTTTTAAATAATTATATTAGTTAATTTTATAAGTAATATTTATATTTAAATCCTTTTTATCTTGGTCAATGTATATGTAAATGAAATATTTAAATAATTTCCATAATATTGTCAGTTAAACACAAACTGGAAATGTTAAAAAAGCCATTGTTTCGCGATATTAAATATAGTTCTTTTAGACTAGAAAACGTTCTCTGTACAATTCGTGGTTTAAATTTTGTCTCTTTGCATACTTGGACAGGTTAATTTAATGCAGTTTATTTAATCACTGTATTTACTAAACACACACATGCAATTTAATTTAATTTAAGAATATTGTTAGCGAAACATTTGGCAACGTCCTAAAGATTCTAGTAGGGCTAACATTATCCTATTCAGGCGTAAGATATGAGGTTGCACAATGCACAGAGCTGTGGATATAACAAGATGAATGGCACAGTGTTATTTTCCAGCCCTTTGTTGGAAAGTTTTTTATTGTCAAGGCTGAAGCGATACTAAGGTAAATTACTGTCATATATGTTTAGTATAATTGTTATAGGAATCAACATTGATTACTAACACTTTATGCTTTTCAGTTCTTATTTCACATAGAAAATGACTTACAACAAACTTATTTTCAGCTGAATAACAAATTGCATTTGTTATGAATTTTCGGAGCCCAATTCTTCATGGAACACTAGTGAGTGGAAATTGTGCAACTATCCTATAAAGTTTTTTCACAGCTGTATTATACAAGAACAATGTCTAGTGTTTTTTTTGTCAAGCTTTTATTCTGCTGACACCAACTACATAACTGTAGAAATATTATGATTAAGATTCTGCTATTAAATGGCTATTTCTAAAGGTCAAAGTTCTGAAAATGTTAAAAAAAAAGGATGTGGGATTTGACAATTAGCCAAAGGTAAGACGTATTTGTAATTGCTTTTTTATCTACAGTGTATGTACATTACAATTGCATTCAATATTCAAATGTTTTGGAAATTTTAATTCTAAATGCATAGATGGACAGGTGACGTTTCTTATGAATATTTTACTGCACCTATCATATATTCTAATTAATGTATATACTTTTATCAAGTTTTCACACATGCAATACTAATTTATCATTTATTAAATATCATATCTTACAGCGAAAACATTTGGCAACATTTTCAAAGATTCTACAAAAACAAACCCATTATCCTATTCACACTGAAGATATGAGGCTGCACAACCAGAGCTGTAGAAATAACTACAGATGAATGGCATTAGAAGGCAGCCGATCATTCCAGCCCCTTTGTTGGAAACCATGTGGATAAATTTCTGAAGGCTGAATTTACGAATAAATAATAATCAAAATCATATATGTTTAGTAGCACTAATTATAGGAATATCAACACTATTACTAACACTTTATGTTTTCAGCAAAACCTATTTGCTGGTGTAGAAAATGTCATCCACAACAAACTTATCTTTCAGCGAATGACACAAGTTTTTTTTCATACTAGCCAAATTGGCTAGTGAGTTGAAATTTACACTAGCCAAAAGAATTTCACACTAGCCGAGATTGTCTAGTTTTTTTTGTTTTACACTAGCCAATTGCAAGTTGTTAATTGTCATTATTAATTTAAGATTCTGTTATGAATAGAAATAAAACATATAATTAAACGAATATAAATACTAAGAAAAAGATTTACAAACTTAACACTTTGTTCAGTTTTATATTGGCAGGTATAGACTAGGGGTCGGGCGAAGCTTCAAACCTTCATTCGTCGACCTATACCTTCGAAGGTAACTTTCACAACCGAACCTTCGGGTGACGCTAATTTGCTTTTATCTATTATTTGAACATGGCACCTTTAAGGACAAGCGATCGTTACGTAATCAACTGACTGGTACAATTATTTTCACAGTCTAGTGGCTGGTTATAGGTGGCAAGTTGTTACTGATAATTTAACAGGTACATTTAATTGTAAGTAGAGACCACAGTAAATAATAGCTATGTTCCAGATCTCATCAATTTCAAGCCCAAGATTGCGCCGTTCTTTACACAGAGTTACAAGGTAAGTTAAGTTTTGAAAATAAAAATAATGTTGAGATGATAATTATATCAAATGAAAATATACCAAAATGATTGTCAAATCCTAAGAATCAACATTTTAGAATAGAACATTCCCATACATCTCTCATGAGCGAAAAAAGGTAACAAATACCCAAGAAGTTGGTTCTGAACCAGTTTCAACAGTTTCAATAGTTTCAATTCAAGCACAGATAGTGCTGAGGGAAAGATAGCAGCAGGAGAGCAAACAAGGTAAGTTAAGTTTTGAAAAAAAAATTATGTTGAGATAATTATACAGTGTTCATTCCAGACTTTGGAGTATGTGGGTCCAGGGCCCCTTGGATTGAAACACATGGGTTTTTGAAATATAGATATGGGCCCAGCGATTCAGACTGCAATTAACGATACGTAATAACATAAAAAAAACTGTTTTTTATTAAATTTTATTGAATATCATGTAACAACCAATCAATGGGTCAAATTAGCAGCACTTCTTTCATTCATTTTTTATTTGAAACATTAAATATTTTTCTTTTTTTCAAAGATTTCCAAATGTCAACAACTTCAATGAAATTGAAATTATCAATGTTGGGGCCTCTATTGACACTGTCATCAGCTGCTGGCCACACTTACATTTTCACAACGCAAACGTTAAAAATCATAATGGAAACCGAAAATGTTAAAATCTGAACATGCCATGCTCTTGTGAAAGTCACCAGCAGAAAAAACTTAATGTCTTTCACGATTGACCAATCAGCGTCGCCATTGCGTACAATGACTGTGAGTATGTAAACAAACATATTTCAGCATGATTTTTTCAATAAAAGTCTTTTATGGGCCCATAGCAAGTGTTGATATGCGTTTGTCGGATGATATGTGCGTCCTCTAGGGCGCAGCTGTTGTAGTGAAATGCGTTTTTTATCTGGCAGATGTGCAAAAAAACGCAAAAACGCATCCTGGGATGAACACTGATTATATCAAATGAGAATATACCAAATGATTGTCAAATCCTAAGAATCAACATTTTAGAATAGAACATTCCCAAACATCTCTCATAAGCGAAAAAAGGTAACAAATACCCAAGAAGTTGGTTCTGAACCAGTTTCAACAGTTTCAATATTCAAGCATTAGAGACCACTCGTTCCTTGCACAGAGAGCGCTGAGGGAGAGACAGCAGCAGGAGAGCAAAGCCAGCGATTGGCTGCATGATGTGGGAGGTAAGATCTGAAGGAAGAACAAAGTGAACAAAAAAATCTCACTGGATTCCAAAGACTTATTTTGAATTTGAAAAAATAATAGGGTGTCTTGGGATGTATTTTGTCTAGGAGTTTCTTTTTTAGTTTTACTTTTTGATCAAGTGACTTGAATGTGGTCATTTTTAGAACTGATTCTTGATGAAATTGTTTTCACTTGGGTAGTTAAACTGGGTTACTTTTTAAAGCCATAGACAATATTTAACAATCCGATGATTGAATACGATATTATTTTGCAGGATGAACAAGTTCAGTTCTGAAGTGCGCAAAAAGGTCCGGGATAGTGAAGAGGTAAGAAATTAGAGTAAAATACTTCAAAGAAAAAGTAAATGAGAATGTTTTTATTGTTTCTTTAGCTGTATAGAAAGTAGCCTTATATATAGACTAGAGCAACTTCTACAGTTTTTGATACATTAAGTGTTTATTGTGCAATCACAGGTTTATTTTGAAAAAATACTATAGGATAAATATTATACAAATGCAGACTCTGTCAGGATTATTAAATACAAATATATTCTCATAAAATGGTATGCCAATTAAGAGGTATCCAGCCTTTTGCAATCAAAAAGCAGGTGACAGTTTTCGACATAAGTGAGATACTTTTTCACAGCGAAAGACACAAGTTTTTTTTTTCAAACTAGCCAAATTGGCTAGTGAGTTGAAATTTATACAAGCGAAAAGAATTTCACACTAGCCGAGATTGTCTAGTGTTTTT
>JAGTTF010005284.1:12279-38630 GCA_019095985.1 Streblospio benedicti | reverse complement strand
ATTATGTTCCTATTATCATAGACACTATTTTTTCATCCCATAGCTTTTGCATATTAGATGCCAAGTGCCTTGTCAGTGATCAATGACTTATTTGATATTGAGATATCCTCATATGAGCTTCAAGTCAGAGTTAATCCAGATAGGTCTCCGTCTGTGCCAAGTATACTACATCCAAGGTCAGAAATTCGTAGCTTGATTAATCTAATGCTTTTCTTGCTTGACTTCTTGCTCGTTCCAAAGATTCTATATTGTGGTTTAAGAACTTCCCTGTGTCAATTTACCTTCAGTCTTAAAGGTTGTTCCAAAACACTCTTTCTCCACATCATACTTGATACTTGGAAGGTGCTAAGTTGCCAGTGCAATGAAGTGTGCCAATATTATTTATTATTCATTTGTATGTACTAACTAAAAAAATGGTCAGAACCAATGTTGCAAAGTATCACCCATTCCCACAATTTGCACAAGGATGGGTGCTGGAGAAAAAGAGTGCGGTACTCATTTTATACACTCTACTCAATATGTTCCTTTCCTAATTCCATGGAAGGCATGATACATAAACACTAACTTTCCTACCTTAGCTGTGACTACAATGACTTGGCTGATACCTAATTGTACACACATGTACATGGAGTGACTGTTCCTGTAGTCAAGTTATAGTAATCGGGAGTATGGATGCTTGCAAGATTAATATAATTTATTACTATTATGGTTGGACGTATTGGACAGAGCCTAACTATTAAAAGGACTTCACTATATATGTGTATTGTGTCAGTATCAAAATGTGTCGATATCTGGGCTATGCCAATGTGTATGTGGCTTCAAGCAGGATGAGAGGTTGGTAATATTACTACTATCAAGTCATGGGTGCTGTCAGCATGGGAAGCGTGCAGGACTTGGCGATTGGTGTCAGATTTGGTGCTGAGCGTTTTTAGGACAAGGGTGGGTGCTATCGGGACGATGGGTGGGAGTGGATTGTGTAGACCTGTGGTGAATATCCAAGCTACGTAATATGTATTTGTTGTTAATTAGTGGTCTGTGGATGGGGGGATGTTGGCATGTACTATCAGGAAGTGTTTGGGTGGTGTCAAAATGCGGGCATTGCGGAGTGGCCTTTATTTTTTGTTGGTTGGTGTCTTGACTTTCATTTCATCATTGACTTTTGTTAAATGGTTCTGAAAACCTCCGCCAATGAATTATACTTGATGCTTATCCTTGCTGTGTAGTTATTGTGTTAACATTATTTAGGTGTTTGTAGTTTGTACTCTCTAAATAAGAATACTTGTAGCCAATGTTAGGGAAAAATCACAATGCCTTTGATTTTCACTGACTATATTACAGACGATGGTCACCCTGCCATGTTTACATAGTCAAAAAAACTGCCTTTCAATGAATGACGCATTGGCTTGATCTTGGATGTTGTGTGTATGGGGATGCTGTCAGGGTGCTTTCAGGATGGGTGGTGGTGCTGTCAGGACGTGGGCAAGTGTCGTCAGGACAAGGGTGTTTGAAAATAAAATGCTGTAAAAAACATATTTATACATTCACCATATATGTCTTTTTTCTATGCCCACGGAGGGCATTGTATTCCCATTTACATGGACACTAACATTTCCTCCAATAGATTTTCATTTTACATGCCACGTCAATGGGATTCACCAATGATTTAGTTGGGATCTACTTATACGATTACATAACTGGAGTGATTCAATGTGGTTCTCAGCATGCCTCTTTGACCACACGGGTATAAGCTAGTATATAGGATTACTTCTAAAGTGCACTAATAGACATGTATAACATGATTCACAAGTTAGATCATGCTCATGCACTTATATATTTCAGAATATTTACAGAACTTACTGCTGCAGAAGGGTCCGTATTCAGTGTCACACTGATCCAGACATTAGCCCAATTTGGCGTCACAGTTCCTGTTGCGGCAGCCGAACGGACAGTCGTTCTGACAGTTGTAGCTGAATGTCCCCTTGGTGCACACTGGAAGTATTCAACACAAATTTTATTATTAAAATCAGTATCTGACTACATATAAAATTGTAACCATGTAACAAAACTAGTCTTTGTTAGTCTCAAGTGCGGGAGTTTGTCCTCACCGTGGACCGGGTCCCGTGTTGTATCTGCGAAGGGGACGCATGAAACAATTGTGTGTCAGCATCGGTGCGAAGTCTTCCAACTGGGAGGCCCTTCATTAAACTCGGGTTTTCATCAATCGTACAGTGAACGGGGACTGTTCACAGGATATACAACACACAACGAGGAGTGTTTAGGGAGTTCTGACCGGCTCCGGTCGGGTGCGTCCGTGCGTGTCACCTAGTGGCAAGACGTGACGTTGGGCTACGGGGGAGATCATCAGCAAGCAAGAAGGGAGTTACTGGCAACAGAAGGAACATCAGGGGCCTGTTTCACTAAGCTGTTTACGTTTACGGACATACTGAAACGATATTGTTACAGTACCAAAACGTAATTTTTCAGTTTCACTAAACATTTCTATGTTTTATGAAAACGAACTACGATGGCTGATATCGTTAAAACTTGACGATCCTCGTTGATTTTTCTCACTCGTAAATGGCTGTGAGAACCGTAAAACAAGCGCCGTAAGTACATAAATTCGCTACAAAATGTGGTTGAAACGAAGAGAAGAGGGTTTATAAGGAAGGTGAACGATAACATGACCATTACATGAGGCTACCCGGAGAACATCGCACCCATTGTTGATGTCTTTGTGTTCACTACATGTACAGGCACAAATCATCAACTTTATGATCCATGGTCACTCCGTAGGAACCTATGTGTGTACATCCCGTGTGCTTCTGTGGCCGAATGGATAGGGAGTTGGACTTGTGACCAGAAGGTCGCGGGTTCGAGGGTCTGATGGTAAGTGTTGAGCAAACTTACCTCTAACAGGTTGCATACTGCTCCGTGGTACCTACACGTTAAATAGGTACAGGTCGGTGATAAGCGTGCGCAAACAGCAGCAATGCGTTGAGAAAGATATATATGAGAATGTGCCGATGACCTGGTGTAAATTGTAAAGTCGTAAGATCAAAACTTGGATCAAGACTATAAACCAGACATTTACATTTATTTATTTACATTTATCAACTACACTGATCGAAAACAATAAAATAATAAAAACCTCTCTCGTGTGCGGTGCACGTCTGTCCTGCTTGTTTGTTTTTCATGCCAGACTCACGTAGAGTACATAAAACATGTACATGACCGACGCTAGATCTTATGCCCACGGCACAACAGGACTTGTGAACAGTTTGGCCGCATGCTTTGTTTCGGCTCTACGGTGGCTAGTTGATTTATGCATGAAGTGACAAGGGATCGTTCACAAATCACGTCATTGTATTTGGGGGCATTTCTGACACCCACATCCCTCCGGTCATTTTGCGTCATTACTCTCCCCCGCCCCCTTCCCAAACTATGAGCTGTCATTTTGCAGATTTCTGCCCCCTTCCCCCCCGCTCATTACTACTACCCATATAAATGGAAACTATGCAAGCAGCGTCGCGTACGTTAGCATGCAATGGAACAAAAAACAACAACAACAACAACAAATATTCACACAATTTCTCACTCTTGATGTCTGCACCTCTCCAGTCCACGATGACATCATTTTACTCTCGACCCCCAATTTTCCTCACTGACCACTCACTGATCGTCAAGATCTCCGTAAGATTCGGCAGTAGACTGGCGGTAAACTAGCCGTCCAGCCTAATGTGCCCTAGGCATTACTCAAATCACATAATCTTTGGAAATTCTAAAAGGACGTAGACGGCACACATTTAGTGCAGGACGGATGTCTAGTCTTGACATTGCTTTATAGAATTATAGGCAATTCATACAGCCCTCAACACCCACCCACCCCCACCCCCTCACACCCACAGCCACCACCTATATAATACCCACCCAAAACCAATCCCGGTTTCAAACATCTTGTAATCACAAGGGTTATTTTCAGTTAAAAAGAAAAATTCAACCCAGGGGAGTAACATCAAATATGTGTGCCGTGTGAAAGACACACACCGACACATTGGTTTGGAAGTCAAGAATGGTATGTTCGTGTGATATCCAGGGTCTGATATCGTTAAAAGTACTGTATATTGTAGCCGTAACGCCTACGGGGTTTGCTGCTCTTACGGACATCAAAAAAGGGGTTCGTGAAACACACGTAAATAGAATCAGATCGTACACGTAATCACATCCGTAATCGTTACACGTACTCGTTGACGTAAAAATGATAGTGAAACAAGCCCAAGGACTCACTTTGTTTACAACCATCATATTAAGAAGACTAGATCTATGTTTAATACAATGATTGAAGCGAGGGGCACATTCCACATTGGGGGTCTGTTCGCTACAAGGCGTTTTGAGGTCTGCGGCGTCTACGACGTTTCCCGCATAGAGTGTCAAAAGTATAGTTGTGGGCACATCCATACGGGCTCCGTGCGTTAGGAGTGCGTCAGCACTTTGAATGGTTTTGTTGAGGTGGCCGTGAGATCAACATGCATCAAACGTGCGTTGAACTCGCGTATAACTTATTACGCTCTACGCACGGTCGGATTACTAAAGTGCGGCATTCGTGCGTTCATGGTACAGTGAACTACTGCGCCCGTACTGTATCTGTACCAACAACGTGCGGGTAAATCCTCTGCGTTTATAGACTCGACCAGCCAGCCTCACTTTGACGGAGCTCGCTGTACGTTGGTCTGTGTTGCGCGAGACTACTGCGTTTAAAGTAAGGTCTCCACATTGCTTCCTAAAGCGAGGGGCACATTCCACCTTGCGGCGGTGGTCACCGCAAGGCGTGTTGAGGTCTGCGGCGTCCGTGGCGTTTTCCGCATGCATTGACAAAAGTACAGTTGTGGGCACATACGCACGAGCCCCGTGCGTTAGGAATGCGTTGGGACAGGGAGTGGTTTTTATTGAGGTTCTCATATTCTAGCGAGCCCCCTCGGATTGGATGGTATTTCTCCCTGGAATGAGGCAGGAGGCCTGGCCGTTTGTCTGTACTGGGATGTTCGCTTTGCTTGAGGGAGGATTGACGACCCGCTGGGATCTCACTTATATATGATCTACTAATTATGCTTTGTTATCTGTGTTGTTAAACATGACCGTGAAAGGTACGTTTTGCTAAGTAGATTTCAATAAGATCCAAAATGACTATTGTTTCATTCTTTATTTTACTCTCCAAATATTAGTGACCGCAATTTTAACTATTTAAATATACAACTTGTACACTTGACGAGTTACAACGTTATTGATCTTATCTCTTTGAATCGTATCTGCTAGCGTTTTTAGATGTTGAACACGCTAGCCGATGGCGCTTCTCGTTGTAAGGTGACATCTGCACCCATGGTGCTCTCTCGTTGTAAGGGTGACATGTATACATTCTACTCATATTTATACTCATTTTTTGCTGACGGAGTCAACTGCTGGATCAGCAGAATATTGTACATGTTCCATCATGTCTTGAGGCAAGGCCTATTTCTAGCCCTTCCCACACAAAACATGATGTCTCATGGAGGTTTCCAGGGAATCCTGGCCTTGTGTTTTGTTGTTCTTGGGGAATGCCTGCCAGGGAAAGCCACTCATGAGTCACTTGTCAATCTATTTTCAGTGGTCGTGATTCACGACAAGGTGGCCGTGAGATCAACTTGCATAGAACGTGCGATGTACTCGTGTACAACTTACGCTCTACGCACCGTGTGATTACAAAAGTACGGGATCCGCACGTTCATGGTACAGGGAATGCACGGCCCAAGTACTGAGTCTGTGCCGACAACGTGCGGTTAAATCCTCTGCGTTTCACGTAAGGTCTCCGCACTGCCTCCGTACCGTTAGGCCATGACGCAGGGTGGTCGTAGAGGTTTGGCAAGCCAAGCTTCTTCTTCTTCATGGCAAGCCAAACTTCTTCTGCGGCCACCGTACTGCCTTGAAAAAACGTACGTTTGCCGCACTGTACACTCACGGATCGTTACGATCTCCTTGCGATTTTGGTCGTAGACTGGCTGTAGACCCACATTGCGGTGGAATGTGCCCTAGGCATTAAGGGTAACACCTTATGATGTAAAACTATTCCTATCAGTATCTAGGATTATTCTCAATGATTAAACAGTACATATCAAATCATTATTGCGACTACACATATTCAAACATACGTGACGTAACCTTGTCTTTCTAGTTTCTACCCACCATCCCCACACTCCGCTCCCGTCCACCCTGGAGGACATCCAAGACACGCGCCGTCTGACTTCCTGCACTCTCTGGTGCCAGCACAGTTACACTGGTACTGACAGGTGTCTCCGTAACGGCCGGGAGGGCACACTGGATCAGAATTAGTTATTTTCTAGTTTTCCTACAACATGTGATGCTATGGACATATGGTATTAGTTAGTGGTAAACATATAAGACTCATTTTGAAGTGAACTTATTTTGTGAGTACATGTAGCAATGATTATAATCTGATGCAAACAAAGGCAATCATATTAATGCAAGGGCTAAATTTAGAATTCAAAACGACCTTTGTACACACTGATGCTGTCCGTAGCTCCACACCCATTGGTTTGTTCAGCAGAGCATCTCGCCATCTGTTGATTGTAGCAGTTTGGTGATGCGCCCAAAGTGCCATAGGAGTCTCCACAGTAACAGGAGCCAGACTGAAAATAGGATTACCATGTTAATCTCGAATAGCATTATGAAAGACCACTATTCCATAGGAAAAATAATAAATGTAGTAATTCTATTTTTTTTCTGTGAACTTGTAAATATGATGATGGTGACATTAACCTTGCAATTGGTTTTGAAGTATTTGTTAGCATTTTAAATTAGTATACATTATTCATATCAATCATCAGCTTAACCCTTAGCCTTGGATGCAAACCTGTAACCCAGCGTATGTGTACTGGAATCCAAATGCATCATAATTCTTGTCCCCACAGTTCTCTATACACGCCGCCACGCTGCCGTCCCCTCCAACACCGCGCCTCTCTGTCATCACCATGGAGATGCCGGGAGGGGTCCGGTAGCAGCCCATGTACTGGGGATCCATGACATCTATCATGATAATTGATAGGCTTTTAAGAAGTGGTTCAGGTGTATGCATTCTCATCACATAATTCTAACATTGATTAAGGATATCTTTAATCATTATGCATTCATAATAGTGAGGTACAACCTTTAATGTTCAACTGTTGTCAGTTTACTGATAACAAAATACAAAATAACAAAATACATGATATGAGAAAACTTACTACACAATGTAAAAACCCTTTCTGTATACATTGTTCGATTCTAATTACAACACTTACCTAGTGCACATGTTAATCCCAATGACATAAAGAAAACAAACAAATTTGTAATCATCCACATTTCGATTGATATGCGGTAACATAAGCAAAAAACAATTAACCTATAACCATAATGTAAATCAGTCAATTGCGTAATAGGTTAAAATGTTTCATTTAGGGGCCAGGAGATTTTGAGTGGACACATGATGCTCAAACAACAAAAACTCCCCTCTATTTGTCACTTATCCAATGTAGGTCTACACTATGTTGCCTGTGGCTATCAAGATTCAGGCGTGTTCGTCCGGTTTGTTGTGATTCCAATCTTGCATGTTTGCCAAAACAAAAACCGAGGGCAAACAGCACTCGCGAATCAATTCTTATGCATTATAACTTTCTCATCTGTGCATGTTCTTCTGTTAATGGTATGCACCTTGTTCAAATGCTGCTTTTGACTATTTAAGTCACTATGAACTTAAGTGTCTGAATAAGCTTTTGTGATTATACATGTTTTATACTGTTGTTGCAACGTGCACGATTACTCAAACTTGTCAAATAGCAATTGAGATAGCAGACAGTGCTGGCTCTTGATGAATGACTGACTGCTACTCACATCTTATATCATAAGTGGGCCTATGTGGTATTGGTAAGTGCTTCCAGCATCGACAGAAGCATGCTTTAACCATGATAAGGGACCTGCGTGTACACAGTCCAAGCACTGCACATCAATTGAAGGCCGTGTTTTAGCAACGACCGATATACGGAAATATCACGGGAGAAACGGGGCATTACGACATGCCGGGGTTTGCATTTCACGGCACCCCGGGGCATCATACGGACCACGGGTTACGGCGTGGTGCATCATATTTATAAAACATTTTATTAAATGGAACCAACGACATTGAGAACACATTTTGTTTTCGTGTTTACACACATCATCAATTTGTAAAACCATAACATGACTTAACACATGACAGATGCGTTTACAATCTGCAATGCCTGAACCATTTTATAACCGTTTCCTCAACTCTCCACCAGGCGGTAACACCGGGCACGGCTCCGACTCGCTCGAGTCAGATGACGCCACACAGCAAGGTACACGGTCACGGGGTAACAGAAAGGTCACGGGGTCACAGGGTCATGGACAAGGGTCACACAGCAAGGTACCCGGTTATGGATAGGTCATGGACCACGGACAGGTCACAGACAGAAGCCACAGATAGGTCACATGGTCACTGACTGGTTATGGGGTCGTGGACAGGTCACGGGGTCACAGACAGGGGTCACAGATATGTCACAGGATCAACCCTTTACAGGCTAAAGTACTTTACATTTCAGCGTCACTGGGTGGTTGGTGTTCAGCAAACTCACCCGAAACATGTGTCCAGTTGATTTTCGTTATGTGGTATAAAGCAGTGGGTCTCATCATTTAATTGTTTTAATGTATTATCTGCTTTTCTTTCAAAACTCTCTATAAAATTTCAAACATTATTGTTTATTTTGGAAAAAGAACCTGTACAGTTCGAAATTGATTAAGATTATATTTGAAATTTGAATTTTGACAGCAAAGCAACACATGTGATACATTAAAATGATTGAATCATGGCATCCCTAAACAGTTATATACGAGATAATAAGCACATATTGACATGATCATTTTGTCTTTTCACAACACTAGATCTATTAATGAATGGTCAACAGTAAGTCATTAATAGATCGAGTGTTGTGACAAGAGAACTGATCATGTCAATAGATGGATTCCAACCCGATGAACACATTCAAGGATGTAAACTGACATTTGCAGGGGGCTATGATGTTCCCCCCACACAGCAACAACAGGAGCAAAACGGGGTCAAGAAACACAAACCTCACGAAGAGAAGGTAAGAGACAAACAGTTCCTTCCATATTCATCCACAAAGTTTGGAGGTTGCACTTGCAAATACCAAGTAACTAGTGGTGTACCTTTTTTCCAATTACAAGTACAGGGATGATTCATGAAATGTCCTTCAGTCCAAGTCTAGACGCATCAAATTGTGGTACTCACAAATAGGCCGTGTGTACTTATAAATACAGTACTTGAAGAACAACTTTAGTAGTACAAAGTGCACTTCTCGATTCTGATTGGTAAAGAGCTGACGCTCACGTGTGCAGACAAGGACACCACTCGCCACTCATGCACAGATAGGATGATACCAACACTAAAACTTACCATTACGCTTAGTAGGGCCTTACATTCATAGACACCAAATCACATACCGTAGTAAAGTAAAAATTATTAAAAAATATGCTATGAATCCCTTTTTTATGTATGAAGCACATATATATAATTCTCACATTAAACTAAATAACTTGTACAGTTAATGATAAAATTTGAATCTATTTTTAAAAGTGTCAAGTGTTGGGCTGATGACTATGTTATCAGCAAATGAATTCCAATCAACTATGGTCCTAGGGAAAAAGAAATATTTGTAAATGTCAGTGTGAACTCTGAGTTGGTCAAGTCTCACTGAATTTGTTGACCTTGTCCTGGATGTAGACCTGTTCACATACACATTTGCTGGAATGGCCACCAGACCATTCATGACTTTAAACATCATTGCCAATCTCTGCTGCCTCCGTCTCTCACTGAGTTCTGGCCAGTTGACATCCTGACATACTTGAGTAAGTTACTGTAGCTTTCTCAGGTGTGTCTAACTTAAGGTGATCAAATTATTTTCTGTTAATTAACGTCCCCTTCAAATAGACGCCTCCCTTATTTAAACGCCTATACTAGACATGTTTTGAAAACAATAAACGCCTAGGCTACAAAACGCGGAAATACGGTATGTATGTAAGTATAGTGAATCAAAATAAAAGTATTGTGTCATTGTTCATATTCATTCATATTCAGATGTTTATGAAAATATTAATGAAATCTTGATTAAAAGTACACAATTACAATATATGTTATCAGCCACAAAGAGCCATTGTCTAATCAATATTGGCTCCTCCTGCTATATAGCACCAAACAGCAAACCGCACCAAGTAGAGCCTGCTGCTGGGTTGAACATTCATTTTTTCTTGCTGGCTTTAGTGCATTGAATATCAGTGAAAATGTCATAAATGGCCTCCTTGAAAGCACAGTTTGATTGGCAGAGTGCCCAAAATCGAATCACTTTGGTGTCACCTCATACCTCATAGTTGTGTTAAGTTTACAGTGAGGCCTGTACGATGCATATTAAGCGAGATACCTTGCACCAGATTTTAACAAGCACTGCGATATACCAAAAGTTGCAGAATTTTGTCTAGTTTAAGGCGCTGCCTGATGCCAGCGCGGAAAGTGCCGGGAAAAGTGAGAAAAATTGTGGTTTCCATGGTAACATCAGCATAAATTAGACCAAAATTACACAATATAAAAACCATTACAAAATCTTTGTTATTATAGATAGAGATAAGTGTGATATCTCATATAAACGGTATTTGAATCTACTTTCAGGTTATTACAATGAATATGCAAATTATATCATTTGCATATGCCTAATTTGCATAAACATAGTATTTTTTACATTTTTGTCACAAATGCAATTTTTAAAGTTTCTTTTAAATAAGCATTGATGCAATCACATTGGTTTTTATATATGTTATACAATAACATATTAGCCACATCCACACAAAATATCAAGTCAATCAGATAAAAGCTTAAGATTTGGCAAACAAATATCAAAACACTGTAGAATTTATCGTTCGATCAAAAATGTAACATTTACGAAATGGCTGATATTACCTTCTATTTGGACAAAATGAAGAAAATGAACAAAATGAAACTTAAAGGAAAGATAAAAGATAACCATTAAAATGTTCACTTTTTTATAATATGGGTAAGTAAATTTAAAGGAATGTTTATTAAGTGAGTAGAATTCTCATACAAGAGTAAAGGCATTATTGACAATGCCGTACAAACCAACACTTACATATGTAAGATTCCAATTAAAGGACAGCAAAATATTAAATATTCATTATTCATCACAATCTACTTATTCAATTTCATCTACAAAAACAGGGCAAAATGATTCCAATGTCTGGGGGTTAAGACACAAAGATTTACCCTCATAATCATCATCTTGAACGGCTACTGTGGCTCTACATACACATTCATATGTGCATGCCTGATCATTTGCATGACAACTACATGTATTGATACAATCTCCATTTTCGCAGTCGCAAACTATATCATTCAATAACACTGGAACATCACATGGTTGACTCATCATCATTGGCAGAGGGCGATCAGAACATTTCACCTAACCTCACTCTAGAGGATCGTAGAGGTCTTTGCACGCCAACTGTAGCTTGCTTCCATACTGAAAGTTGATGTGCGCAAGTTTAATATGCAGTAAAATTGCATCATCTGTTGGTGGTAGTTTATTAGCTGCGTTCTGAGAACAAGGACCAGTCCTTAATACATTCAGTGATGTGCATGCTGTATGACCATATAATGCACCTACAAAATATGTGCAAAATTGAATCAATCTTGAAGACAGAGGTTCAGTACCAAGTGTTTTCATGTCGACTATGTCTGAAGGGATTTTGAGAAACACATTGAATACAGTATTTTTACCTATACCATTAAAACTTCAAATCCAAGATGGCTGCCATTGATGCCATGTTTCTTTTAATTAGTATGTGTTTGACGGGATTCTTTCACCAAGACTATGATACATAAGTCAGGTACGTTAGACCATTTGACCATTCAGAGAACAAAAAGTTCTGTCATTCCAACTGGGAATGTTAATGATCATGTGTTATATGACTTGACTTGACAAGTCTCAATGGTAGGGACTGTGTGTAGGCCTTTCATCCTTCCAGAGGTAAAAAAAGATACTTTACTTTGTGACATGCGTGGCTAAGCTATGTATTTACATATTCTGACATTGTGGTCCATGGAGGGAGGATACGTTTTTCCAGTCGTCATTAAGTCTGCTTTTAAAGGCATTTACTGATGGGGCTTGACACCTGAGTCAGGTAAAGTTTCAGATTGAGATGACGGACTGCGAGAAGTTTCCTCTTATGTTTAGCCAGAATCTGTCTTTGTGGAGCTTCAGAGAATTACCCTGCAAGTCGTTTACTAAGAGTATGAGTGTTGGCTGTTGGACATCATAGAAGCCGTGGAGGTATTTGAATACCTAGATCATGTCACCTCTAGTCTGGATGCTCTACTTCAGAATCTAAATTAACTCGCTTTCATGTAGGTTATTATTTATGAAGATGCTTTATATGTTACAAATATAACAAAGTATAATTGTCCTTGAATATCCATCATATGGTATTCAGTCAATAATTCACTAAAAGCTACTCAAGTAAACACTCTTGTAAAGAAGTATATACATGTCTTGTCATTTGATAATAAACATACTTATGAGGTCAGCTGTTTAATGTTATAGGGCATTGCTTTTCTTTCTCATTTACACATATGGACTAATTATTAATTATTTTATCTTACTTATTATAGTCAGACCATTTTTAACAACTTGGAATGGTCTTCAGTCTCTGTTTCTACTTCACATGTCATCCTTTTATGACTTTCCTCTGTGTCATTTACTGATTCAAACATGGAAGGGCTAGCACTTGCACCATTATATTCATGTGTTTAACACTACATTTTGCCTTAACTCAAAATCTTTTGAATCAATTTCTGATTCCACACTTAAAATAGAGGTTGAAACTGCTTTGAAATGCATAATGTAAAATATAAAAGACCAAATTTTACAATGGTCACATGTGACATCCAGACACATACAAAATCCACTATAAAACACACAAGAGAAGATAGCAGCAAATCCAGTTGATCCCTAGTATGAACTCATCTCACTACCAGGCGGCGCTCATAAGATTTCTAGCAGACAGCTTTGTGAGATAAAAAAATGCACACTGCAGCTTATCTGTGGTAGCTGGCCACAACATACACGAATGCATGCATTTAGAGTGTACTCATACATAACTTGTTGCAATAAAAAAATCATTTCATGGCCTTTTTAATAAATATTTCTGAGCAGCTAATTTTGGCTGTCAGCGTACAGGTGATAGAGGCTGCAATTTCATGCAGTAGTCTTTTTTTGCAGGGGAGATATGAAAGTGACAATCTATATGGCAGTGCACTTTTTTATGGGTATTGATAATTTATCAAAAAGCATACCAATAATTGTAAAATCAGAAGTTATTAAGAGAAACATGTCAAATGTATCAAAAAAAACAAAATTATTAATTCAATCTATCTAAGGAGGCATATGCTGTGCATGTCCCTTTAATGTATTCTACTAGTTGTGAACTATTTGAATATTCCAAAATATGCTAAAATCCAACTTTTGGAAGAGTCACCTTAATGTATGCCGAATGGGCTTCAGGTGTGATTGCATGTTTCCAGTAACCCTACAAGCCTTTAATTACCACTTTGTTGAAACAACATGCTACATGTGCCACTCACCGCTGATGACGTTGATCACTTTCTAATTTCACTGTCATCCTGGATGAAGAAATCCATTCCTTCAACTAGAATTGCTGGTCCTCATTGGACCATGTTACTTGAGCACATCTTATTGGACTCCAAACTATTCTCGCCTGAGCATAGTGGTGTACAATTCCCCCGTGGAGATCACAGTCATAGGCAAGATATCCGTCACCACTCTTAACAGATGTAGCTATAAATGATATACTGTGTATCAATGCACGAGCACTGGTGATTTCAGCTTACCACTTCTTTTTACATTTTTGTTCAGTATATGCTTTCAACTAGCATGAGAATGCATTGATCTGTTGCCTATCAAGATCTATACATATTCTCATGTGCACATTGTCCAAATGCAGTGTTTAAAGCCATAATATTCTCCATTTTCTACTGGATGAATGGCATATGGAGGGGTGGTGGTCATGTATTGCGGAGTTAGCGGCAAAAACCAGCCAATGCAGATGCGCATTGAAACTTTCCTTAGACAGTAGAGATATTCCCATTTTCCATGCACTAAAGAAATTGGGCAAAAGATATACAGTTAAGTAACCAGGAGCCAAAAACAAAAAGTTGTCAGTTCAAAAGTAAACAAATCACACACGAATTCTGGTTATCTTTGCACGAGCACTGGGTAAACCGCACGAGCACTGCACATCGATTGAACGCCGTGTAAAAGGCAGACCACCAAAAGAATGACGGCAGTGTGTATTTTCGTTTTGTCACAATGTACTAGGTTGGAAATCGAGTTTTAATAAATTAAGAATAGATAAGATGTTTTTATTGTGACAAAACTTAAACATTTTACTTATGAATATTAACAAAATTTGACACCACAGCAGCCTACCAGTCATCACGGTATGCCGGGGTATTGATGTTGAAATAAAATAATTAATTAGCGCAAAAATGATTTTTTTATTTTTATTTTCACGGGCCGGGGTATCACGGTAACCCGGGTTACGGCGTGGTGTATCATATGCGGGAGAGTTTGACAAGTGTTGAGAAGAAAACTTTCATATGAAAGCAGGAGATGAAAACAGGAGATGATGTGGTTTGACCATATTTTATTGCAATAGAAATGTACAAATGGATTATATTATTTATTCGATCTTTATGAAAGTTTGGTAGTTGTCGTGAGAAGATTTGAGAACTATAGTGATAAAATTTGATGCAAATACATTTAATACTGAAGCATATTGCTACAAAAAATATTAGCATTTTTCTGTGCTCAACACAAAAGCAATTGTATACATTGCTATAGACTTTAAGGGAGACCTTTCATGTGAAAACAAACTAGAGGTAATATTTGCCATGAAAAAGAATTGTGATTACTGAAAGAATTGCAGCCTACGAACGTAGACGCTTTGTATCCATGTAAAACTGGCGTGTTTGAGGTGTTCTGTTCATGTCAGCAGCACGCGAATGCTCTTGAGCAGAGAGAAACGATCAGCGTGGAAATGGCCCCTGGTGTAGGTGCAATAATACGAAATTTGTGCGACTTATTGTATAGTATCATCCTAGTGGCCAACCCGGTGTAAAAGCCCAGCTCTAGATTTGAACCATGGGTGTTGTGAATGTACATCTTTGAAATTACAATGCAAATATATACATGCTAAGGATGCTGATAAGTGTGTGTGAGCGTGTGTGTGTGTTTGTCTCTCTGTGTGTGTGAGTGTGCATGTGCGTGTGTGTGTGTGTGTGAGTGTGTGTGTGTGTGTGTGTGTGTGTGTGTGCGTGTGTGTGTGTGTGTGTGTGTGCGTTTGTGTATACTGTGCCTGCTCCGTTGCGTGCCTTCTGTTTTGCTGCCTCCGTCATCTCAATACACGCCTCCTGTAATAACGAAAATGGTCACTTAAGTATGGTCACATTTGTGATCTACATCTCTGCATCTTCGATCGCTTGTTATGGTATTCTAATGAATTCTGAGAGATGAGAAAAGGCCGTTATAAGTATTATAGTCGGGACGGTCCTTTCATTTGCTCAAAGACATCGAGAGATCAGAAAGATCGTTATAAAATAACTGTCCAGTGGAGAGGATGTTATGATGTCGGAACGGACTGTTCTGAGAGATGAGAAAAGGCCGTTATGAAATAACCGTCCAGATATGTGATGAAGAAGAAGAAAGAAAATCTCGTAGAGACTATAAAGCAGAGGAGAAAGGTGAATGAGTCTAAAAAAAAGTCTGTTTTTTTCTTTTTAATTCAAATTGAGACTGTGATTGAGGATAGCAGTTTTATTTGTTGCGGAGTAATATTTCATTAGTAAGGTAAGTGTAATGATTTTGTTTTTTGTGACTCATATGCTAAAGTGTGCTTACTTCTCAAATGGTATCAAGAGCGTAGTACTACTCCAGTGGAAGGGATATTATATGAACAGCCCCGGTGCCTCTTGTTTTGCCGGGAAAAATTCAATGACTATATGAACCGGTTCTCTGCTTATAACGCCATTACAACTGTCATTGATTCTCTAGAATGGCAGATCTTGAGCTGCAATTGGAAGCCGATTTTGATTTGCAAAATCATGTTGAACAATTTCGGCTGAAGGTGGCACTTCTACATGACCCTCCGTGGCTAAATAGATGTAACACCAGGCCTATGGCTGACGACAGGGAGACAAGAACAAGGTGAAGGAAAGGACAAGGCCACATCAGAAGGTTTTGATGTAACTGTTGAGGAAGAGGTGATGCGAGCTGAGAGGATATGCCGCAGACATTCCTCCCTCCTGTGTGGCCTGCAGCTGTTCATTCCTCCTCATGTGCAGTCACGTCGTGGTTATTTTGTGGGCAAGAGGATTCCCTATTTCTCTGGGATGGTTGCCTTTAAATTACATGGCATTAATAAGGGGCCATGATGACGTCAAGCAGCTAGTGGGTCTTATCTGTTGAAAGAAGACCGGGAAGAAAGGCTGGCCGCCTTTAGAGCACTGGGAAATACGAAATAGTTGACAGGCATGAGGGATAATTGTATTCAATTTTAGATCAGTTTAATTCCATAGAGATGCATATAATTGTATTATGTTTTAGAAGTGATCAAACATTGACTAAGATTGATCTGACATACAGACGTTTATATGCGATTTTACACTATATTGCACTTCTAAGTTTGTTTATAATGTGGATTGCAACAGGTCATCTGCCGTATTAAGTATAAAGTAGGCTCCAGAGCATTGCTGGACATGTTTTTATGTCATGTGATATTGTCGTTCAGAACTAAAATGAGTCGATTTAGCTTAAAGCCATCTATTTCTAAATGCTTGTTACATTCTATTTATTAGATAGGTCGGTGCATAATTATGGATTTATTTTTTTAATTGAAGAAAAGACATACTATGTGTTTTCCTGCTTACACAAATCAATTTGTAAAACCATAAAATGAATAGAGTATACTCTGTAGTATATTAGAATATAAACATTTTAAGAGAATAATCCAGTAGGGACTTAACACATGACAGATGTTATTATAATCTGCAATTGTATAGGCATTATGAAGAGAACAGAATTCTTACACGGTCCACAACTTCATAGTCTTTAGTGATAGCCGGTCTGTACTGCCGTATGTACAGAGCCTCCAAAGTCAGCACAAAGCTCTCACCAATACAAGAGACGTCAAGTGGATGACCCGTAACATCTTCCTCCTTTAAAGTGGTCTGGGTTTGTCTTACACGTACTGTCTTCCATGATCCCTCACTGGACCAGGTCTGTTTCTGTGCTCATTTATGCGGGTTTGTAAATGACGTGCCTATTTGCCGACATAGCACGCTGCGCAGCGTGGACAATAAAACATAAAACAACCCCACTTCAAAGCATTTTATCCACAACAAGTTTGCTAGATGGTAGTGCAGTTTTCGGCTTCATGGTAACCGTGCATGGATTGTTTAGTAGAGAGATCATATATTTAACGGGCAATTCAACAACGTAACCATTGCTCACTCTTCCAAAAGCTATCCAGAAGAGGTGTAAATCCCATAATTTTTTAGCTTTGTTTATATCATGCTCAAAAAGTTTGTATCAATGAGGTAAACATACAGAGCTGTACAGAAATGTTTTTTCGTGCTGATATACACTTGTAAGATCTTAGTGTATACTTTATAATTGTAAAGTCGTGTGAACAAGAATTGGATCAGGACTCTAAACCACCACATTTGCACTTACATTTGTGAAGACGACCGCATACACAGCTCTATTACTCAATAACAGGTGCCAGGCCTGTAGCCTAGCCAGGATTGTAAAAGATAGGGGGCAAAATGTGTTGGGAAAGGATACAGACAAACTGCGAAGGCGCACAGCTTTTCTCTGTAGTTTTGACGGCAGGCACCCAATGAATGGCCGAATGGATTGGGAGTTGGACTTGTGACCAGAAGGTCGTGGGTTCGATTCCCGGTCGGGTCTGATGGTAAGTGTTGAGTAAACTCACCTCTAACAGGTTGCACACTGCTCCGTGGTACCTACACGTTAAATAGGTACAGGTCGGTGATAAGCGTACGCAAACAGCAGCAATGCCAAATGCAGCCAGTATGGTATGCTCCCCGGGGAGTTGAGAAAGATATATATGAGAATGTGCCGATGACCTGGTGTAAATTGTAAAGTCGTGAGATCAAAACTTGGATCAAGACTATAAACCAGACATTTACATTTACATTATTTTTCATAGCGTCTGTATAGCTGTGTCGGATAGAAAAGTAAGCTATCTATTGGTATTCATTTTATGCAACAATTGTAACTCAAGAGGATCTATATGGAGAAAAAACGCATGCAGTAAAATCTGCCACCCTCTTTAATGAGAACATATATTATGAGAACATATATGGCCCCCTGCATATTCATATTGAGACGAAAAATAAACGTCCATAAAGAAAACAAATCTAAACCTGTCCCACTAGGGATACTGTTGAGTTTCGCTAATTTCCCACTGAGTATTACATGTTTAACCCCTTTCTGCACTGGACATATGCGTGTAATGTCTGTAATCCATTTTGTTTTTCAATTTACGCACTTCACACTTAATAACAAGCCTAATTTCACTATTCAATACCTATTGTTAGCAAATTGCCTAATTCATCCTTAACTTTAAAGCACATTTACCACCTCTCACAATTTTGAAAACCATTTCCCAATTCACACATAAACATGATGTAAAACGATGGAGGAATTCTGAATTCTGGAATGTGAAGAAAAAACATGCCACAAATTGTTAGAGTTTAGCTGCTCACAAGGTTTTTCTGATTGACAAGAAAGAAACAGCAATCAGTGTCTTAATGCACAATCGATGCTTCTTACATGGAAACTGACTTTTATGTGCCGACCATTTTGCAGAATTCCAACCAATATACCAGACAAAAGAAAGTGACTTTGGCTTGCAAAAGAGAGGAATACCGACAATGTTTTATTATATATGCCCAGAACTAGTATTCAGTGGAATAGATAGATGGAAAGATTCGCTATTGGATTTCCTACCTGTGAATTCGAAATTATCATTGCTGTTTGAGAATGATATAGATGGACTTAAACTAAAACACATTTTAGGAGACCCTCCCATATCCTTTGGTGGAGATATGACAATATCAGGAATGTTCAAAAAGGAATCTCTTGACGCACTTGGACCTGCAACACTTCTGCGCCTGGCTTTACGTTTTTGACGTGCCGGACTTTTCTTTTCAAGATCTACATATGGCCTTGACAAATTTTCAATAAACTTTGTCCATTCATTCTCATCCAGATCAGAAGATTCATCACTGCTTCCTGAGTTATTGTGCTTCCCTTCTTTGCTTTTACTTTGAAGTGCACCTATTATAGGTGGTGAATGAGGTCTATCTGAAGAAGTGCTGTGGGTTTCCATATTAAACTTAAACATTGGAGTCCTTGACATCATTCTCGACTTGTTTTTCTTCGCAAGACTTAAGTCATCAGCAATAAATGCAGCTTTTGAACGCTTAGGTGGAGACAACAAGGAATCAGAATCAGATTCAGTAGACCTATGATTTGTTTTTTCAAAGACTTTTTTTGCTTTTCATATTTTGGCTTAGCGCCACCATAAGAATTATCAGTGTCCATTGGTTCAACAGGGCTTGAATTTGTTGCTGTGCTTGCTGTGCGTTCACTATTTGTAGGGGTATCATTAAATACTATATCACAGTCTGGATTTGAAACAAACACAGGTGCTTCTATTTCATTTACTCCGGAAATGGAAGGGTTTGAAGTCACAGATGGAAAAAACCTTCCTCCCCGTTTCAAGTTTTTTATCACAGAATTTGGATAATCATCATCCATTTCTTCAGCAGAATTTGAATCTGGTGATAATATTCCAGGAATGGGAGGTAATAAACTTCTGCGCTTTCCCTTCTTTTCTATACTTTTACGCTGTGCCTTTTTCCTGTTAGACTTTGATGGAATTAAATAGACGTCAAGATCAGAGTCATCTGAGAAGCCTAAGTCTATGACCTCTTTTTTAGTTTTACTCGGAGATTTCTTATTTCTTTGTTTTCCTGCTCCTGATATGTCTGTGTCTGAAGACAGATCTCCTTCATCTCCTGATGCATCCTTTGTACCGTTTGTCATTAAAAAATTCTTCATTGTGGAAGTTGAAGCAGACTCCGTATTAATTCCATGGACTTTCTCATGGTCTTGATTCTCACATTTAGCACTCGTCAGCTTACAACCATTTCTTGGAAAAGGATCTCTTAAATCATCTATATAATTTTCATTGCCAACTAACAACTGCAATTTTCTTGGTAATGAGCTTCCTTTGCCTTTCTCTTTGAATTTGCTGATACATAACGGACTTGGTGTGTCTGGTATCAACTGGATCGAGTCATCAGACATATTATCAATCGGATTCTCATTTTCTTTGCTTGTTCTTGGCGAAGACTCATTGGGAAAATCATATTCATCATCTAGTAATTTATGGCCAGGAACTGAAGCCAATGTCAAGGTGGGTCCTTCACCATTACATTCCATGTTAAATTCTTTAGCTTGTTTGTTTAACCTAGTCCCTTTAAAGTTTAAAAAATATGATAGTTGTTGGAACTTGGACTACTTAATATTTGGATCATCCAATCATATGAAACATACAAGTACATTATAAAGTGAAATTTATACTCTGCGAGTAACACTAACTTTGGGAAAATTTGTATTGGCCTTTTTAAGTGGCTGCCATGATATTGGTATGTACAGACATGATTGGTTATACAATCCATAAAAACATGTTACCGATGTCACAGTGTTAAGGATCTCAGAACTAAACCGTTTTTCTGATATCAATCTGTTAATAGCGTGGGCGGCCATCTTTGACTTTTTTCAAAATAGCCATGGTCAAAAAAGTGAGTCTGAGAGAGATTATTGTTTTTCTCTTTATTTACAAGCCATACTGTATATTTATCAATCGATTTATCCTGTACATATCTTAATAAGAAAAATAAACTATAAAATGTACTAAAATCATATGCACTATATATCTCAAAGGATAAATAAAAAATCACGAATATAAGAAACATGAATTAGAATAAATATGGTGCTTGTCAGCTTATTACAACACGTTAAAAGTTTTCTTGTCTTGCCATATTGGTGATTTCCATACTGTAATTCGTTTCAGTATTCACTAGTGTATCCATAACAACATAATAAAACAAACATGAACATAACATCGAATGCCAAATCATTTTCATTTGTATACTCTGGACTAGTTAAATTCTTGACTTGCGTATTTTGTGGTGTATTTATATTATTGAAAATCATATTCTCTTCACAAGTCCATAATTGCCTAATAGCCATATCATTACAACCACTGTCTCCTATATACATCCCTAGGGTTAGGGTTAGGGTTAACCCTAACCCTAACCCTAACCCATGATCTCAGTTTCCCTCATATATCACTGCTCTTTCAAAATCATCTGGTTCAGTAAAATCAAGTTCATACATTTCTTTTGGATATTCTCAGCTTCATTCCTAACCTTAACGTCCATACTTCATTTTGTAGAAAATCATGGTCCTTGCTAATCTCGAGCTTATTTTGAAACTTTTGCTACTGGTTCAATATTGCGACACTTTCGGTATACCCTAACGTATCCATACTTCATCTTGTATAAAACCATCTTGGCCCTTGCTTCCTCGAGTTTATTTTGCACCTTGTACTTCTGATTCAATATAGCAACATCTATTGGTGTAGAATGTAAGTTGTTTCTGGCACCTAAATCTGCTCCCGCTGAGACCAGTATATCTACCAACTCCCAGTGATCATGTAATGCAACGTAATGTAAAGGTGTCACCCCATTCACATCTCTGGCATTAGCATCCCCGCCTAATCGTATCAACAGCCCGACCATACAGCTATTACCGCGAATTGATGCCAAATGCAATGGTGTGCTACCATTTCTATCAGTAATGTTCACATTGTCGCCCCTGATAGCTAACGTGACCACTAACTCGTGAAAATTTTGCCATACGGCGTAGTGTAAAGGTGTTTTTCCTGTTTTGTCTTGGCAAGCGATATCAGCACCATGATCAATCAACACTGTGGCGATTCTGGCGGATCTCATTTCTAAAGCAATGTGAAGTGGCGTGCTGCCGTTCACATCCACAGCATCTATGTTGGCCTTCTCTTCAATCAGCATCTTTGCCAAAGCGTGGCGATTGTATAGTGCAGCATAGTGAAGCGGTGTTCGGGCCCACGTGTCTTTATAGTTAACATCCACATCGCCACTTACCACCAACGATCTCAACTGTTCGACTCTGTAGCTTTTAAAAGCACTGTGAATAAAAGACTCCCTACTTCCTGACAACCTGTTTGTAGCATTTACATCCTCCATTGTTGTTCACCTAGTTGAAGCAGTTCCTTGATTACTGTTTCACCCAAAAACGGATAATTGGATTTACATTTCGTGCGTTATTTGTTTATTTTGGTTATTTTGTGTTTACTGTGTACGTCGTCCCTCGACACGTGCAGCGTCACAAAACGTCATTTCAACGTACAGGATGCGACGGCAAACGTAAAAACGTGCACCAGAACGCAGGACACGTTCCTTTTGGCGTTCAATGTACACACGTTGTAGCACAAGATCTCTGGCCTTTTCATGCTCATGTATCATTTGGTGGAAAGATTATGGTCATGTTGCTGTGGCGAGATTTTTATTGACCACTTAATTTCACATTGATAATTGACATGGGTATCTGGATCTGTTTTAGCTGTTTTAGGTAGGTATGCTCCACGGTGAGTTAAACTTGGGGGCGGGGTGTCTTAAATTCATAAATATGGTTTATGCATCATCATGGTTCAGTTTACGTTTTTGCAAAAGTGTGGGTATTTGCTTTGAGATTTAGAGAAGTTAAGGATTATCATAGACACTCTGTATTCTGGGAAACAGCCTTCCTTGGAAAATCACCAGAACAAACTGTATATTCTAGCAACGGTCTAAATTCTTAACATTCATTGGCTATTCATGCTTATCTTCATTGATTCATACTGATTCGTAGTGTGAAACCAATCAAACGCTTATCTGAACAATATAGGTATCCTTAAAATAGCTTGACGTGTATTTATTTAGGTGTCGATGGAAACATTTGAACAGGGTGTCTGTAGTTAATGGCGATGAAGGTTGTGAAATGTTCTCAAATTCAAATAACTCCGTTGAAGTGGGAGAAATAGAGTATTACATTCTGATTGAATGCGAGATAATGAATTAGGGGCCTAATCTCACCTTGTGGAGCTGTGACACTCGGTGAGCTATTTCCTTATCTCACAATCAAACGCATGTACTTTTTAATCTTACTATCAATACAGTATCTTCAACTGTGTGGATCACTTTACCTGTAATATCTGTATGCCCATAACACTTTCCCCGAATTTTCAAGTACATACGTCTGTTAGCAGACTATAAACACCACACACATATACCAACAGGACAGTATAACATGATTCAGATTTCCAAGTTGTGATACTTGCAGACGCAGTACAGCATACTGTAACTATCGATAAACTTACAAACACTGTGTCTGTGAGGGAAAAAAGTCCCCTAAATTTTCAGATTAGTGAGGAGTATACGCGGTAATGTAAAATGAAATTTCAGATATAACTAGAAGCAGTGAGGCAATAAGTACTGTCACTGTTTGCATATAGAAGGCAGCCACTCTGTCCATTGTTATTCCAGACGTATCAGTGATAATATAGGAGGCGTGTAGCTCTGTTTCAAGTGCCATTTTACCACCTGAGAATGGCAAATCCTGCACACCACTGGGAATCTGTTGAAAAATACACGGATGAATTTATGTATAAAGTGGCTCTCCTGCACGAATGTCCGTCCATAGGCAGATGTTACACTCAACCCTCGCTTGCAAATAAAATTAATTTTCTGAATCAACTTTATATAAGAGTGAGTCCAAAGCGTTACCAGACTCTTTACCAGTTTCTAGAACACTTTAAAAATGCTGAATGCGAAGAAGCATACAGAGAGCAGGAAGCCAAGGAACCCAAGAAGACATATAAAAAGAAAGGTAAAAAGACAAGTGGGAAGCAGGAGATAGAACAAAAGCCACTAAAGTATCCGTACCCAGTCCTTTACCAAATGGTGATGCGAGCTGAGAGGATATGCCGCAGACATCCCGCCCTCCTGTGTGGCCTGCAGTTGTTCATTCCTCCTCATGTGCAGTCGCGTCGTGGCTATTTTGTGGGCAAGAGTTTTCCATATCTCTACGGGGTCATAGCCAATCAGAATGCGGCGTCCAAAAGGCACGATGATGACGTCATAAAGGCTGTGGTAGCGGACCAGGAGCAACACAGCCTTTGCCAAGCAGCTAATGGTGCATATCTGTTGAAAGAAGACCGGGAAGAAAGGCTGGCGGCCATTAGAGCACTGGGCAAGAAGAAGTTGATTGGTTAAGCTTTTGTAATATTTAATTACCTGGTATTTTTGTTTTTTCCCATGTTGAACTTTTCGCTACTTGAGCTGTTCTGTATTGATTTGAATAGAGACACATACACGTATATATAATATATATTTGTGTAAGTTATTATTGTTATTCATTATGTAACCATACCAACATGTTGAATGATGTAATTAATTTTGTTTGATATGTTTCTAATAAACATTGCACTAGAGCAGACTTTGTTTATGTATACGAACTGAATTGTACAAACATTCACTTTTCTGTATTTTTACATGGTGAGCATTTGAAGCAAATTGATCATTAGATATTGATACATTTTTAACATTATCTGGCTTCAACTCTGGACGTTGTCGTCGCCGCCGCCGCTGTTTTATACAGTGCTACAATGTAACTAAAGACTAGAACCCTACTTGTTTCATTGTTGCTTCAAGAAGCAATCCGCACCCAGTCGATACTAGCAAATTATCAATCTTAAAAGCGATACCTGTACATATATCACATTTTAGGTCCACATTGGCACCCGTACCCACAATTACCAAAGAACAACTCCAATAAAACCATGTGTAGGTGTGCACAGTTTAACAATCAAAAACTATCACATTTGGGTCTCAGAATGTTCACTGCACGGCATTCTTCACTCTTTTGGTTTAATGTATATTTATTTAGCAATTGTCCAGAAAGTACATTATATTTTTGATGAAATACATATGACTGAACATTTCAAAATATTTTCGTCCCCGTCAATGTTTTAATTTTAAAATACAACCTGCACTAAACCCAAAATTGCGTGTTACACTCAAACCTTTGTTCGTTGTTTTAACTATTAAAATTTTCTTGTATTTTGCCGGACAAGCTAACTTTACCTTGCCCCGTTCCCAAACTTTACACCTTTTGGGTAGCGCCAACCGAAGGGGGATTCGATTTTGGGCACAGCCAATTAAAGTGGCTTTCCAAGGGGTTTTGGGGCCTTTTTAAATTTTTCTCAAAGTTTGCTATCTTTTAAAGCATTCAAAATTTTACAATGCAACCCCTTTTGAACAAATGTTTTAATTTTTTTTTTCCAATTAATTTATTTAGGAAAACCATTTTTTTTTTTTTCTTTTATTTTTCCCTTTATTTTCAATACTTTGAAACAACCATCAAATTGGCAAGGGTTTTTAAATAAAAATTAACACATGTTAAATATTTAAGGACTATCAATAGATATTTATTTACCATTTTGAAAAGGGAATCAATCCCAAAACAAAATGAAGGTGGTAGTAATAAATTTTTTCTTTTTCAACAAAAACTTTATTAGGGAAAGTTTTCAACCTTCCTCTAGATTTTTTTTTTGAAAGGGGGGGGGGGGGGGGGGGGGGGGGGGGGGGGGGGGGGGGGGGGGGGGGGGGGGGGGGGGGGGGGGGGGGGGGCCCCCCCCCCCCCCCCCCCCCCCCCCCCCCCCCCCCCCCCCCCCCCCCCCCCCCCCCCCCCCCCCCCCCCCCCCCCCCCCCCCCCCGGGAAAAAAAAAAAAACCCAAAAAAAAAAGGGCTTTTGGGCCCCCCCCGTTGGGGTCTTAAAATTTTTTTTTTGTTTTTCCCCTAAAAACCCTTTTGGAATACTTTGGGGCTTTCCCCCTTTTTTGGCAACCCCAAGCCCCTCCGGTACGCTCATGTTCCCTTTTTTTGTGTGGGTTTAAAAAAAAGGGGGGCCCCCAAA
>JAGTTF010005284.1:0-12179 GCA_019095985.1 Streblospio benedicti | reverse complement strand
CCGGGGCGTCCCCTTTTTTTTCCCCCCCGGCGGTCTTTGAAAAAAAAACATTCTGAAAGCAGCGGGCGAGCGGCATCTTCGCCTCTGCTTCAACCCCCCCACTCGCGTTTTATGCCTCAGGGGGACGGGGTAGCCCCCCGGGGAAGATGTTTTTTTCTCCCCTTTACTGGGCGGGAGTGAGGGTTTCTTTTACGATGGGGGGGTTCCCTTGTTTTGCTCAGGCTTTCATGAGGCCCGGGGAGGAGCGATTTCCCCGGGAAATTTTTTCCGAGGGGTGAGGGGGGTTTCTGCCCTCAAGTTTCATGGCTACGATGTAGTGAGCCTGAGGGTTGGTTCGCCCTGATTTCCCCGATCCGGGGGTTCTGGTAGACGGTGATGCAGGACACTTGCTTTTTTTCCCACCCTTCATTGGGCCCTTTTAAAAATTATCATTGAGGGCCCCCGCAAAAGAAAAAAAGCCCAGCCAAAATTGCAAAAGGGGTTTGGGGGGGGGGGAAAAACGTGTGCCCAAAAATTTAAATCATGTGGAAAATTGTTCTGGGTTGTCGAGGGCAAAGCATATGAACTTTTTCCCAAATGAAAGGGTAGCCTAGCAAAATATTTGCCTTCACGATAGGAAAACCAAGAAAAAATTTTTTTGTACACCTAAATTTTAATTGAAGTGAAGGAAATTAATTTTATAATATCGGGGGGGGTTTCTTTTTGGGAAACCAAAATGTAACTGAAAATAAATCACCCAATTTCTGTTTTTTGGGGGAACTTTTGACCTGTAATTTTCTGTAATCCTTTCCCCCTCAGTTCTTATAGGGGAAAAAGAAAAAAAATTGCACTACGTGGCAAAAAGTCTTTACCGCCCGACTAAATCCAAACACCGAATTAAGGGGCAGAGCTTTTTGGGGATATTTTTTATACACCCTTTTATAAAAAAAGTACGGATTCGTCCAAAAAACGACTGAGGCTGAATACTAATGTTAAGTTTACCGTTGAATTATGCTATTTTGGCCTTTTTTTGATCTCAAGGCTCAAAAAACAAGTTTTGAAAAAAATAGCATTGAGCCCCCGAAACCGGGTGAGGAAAACCCAACCAGGAAAAGGGGGAAAAACCCACCCAGAGGGCGCCTCCATTTTGCAGCCCTTTTGGGAACGTGTTGTACCCCTGACACGGAAACGGATTTTCCTTCATCTTCCACAGCATTCTTTTTTCAGTCATTAGATACGGAACGGCAACACCGCCGCCCATCAATGCACACAGGGGGAAACCCCGGGCCGATTGTAAATGCCCTAGGTTTCTACGGTTTTCTGGTGAAGACCTGTGAATCAAAAAGGGGAAATGAGAAAAAAAAAACCCCCGATTTCAACGTTTGGGGGAGTTTACCGTTTTTTCCAAATACAATGCAATCCCCAAAAATCGCCATTAATGCAAAAACTAAATGACAATAAACAATTTCAGGAAGCTTGGTGATATTTGGGGGATCAACCATGAAGAGCAAAAAAAGAGCAGTTCACGTGTATAATGTGGCTGGTCAGCAAAGGGAGACTTCGTGAATAAAGTTAGAGCCAAAAATGATCAAGCAGACGGTGGGTGACAAGGAAATCTTTCAGTCTCAAATCGAGGTAGATTTTTCATGATTCCACCATGTCTTACACAGCTTGTTGCCACATCTGCAACGTGTCCATCACAGAGGCTTTGCCAAGCAAAAGAGCGCATGAGCCAATAGGTGAGAGAGGCCAAAAGCTCCTAAGTGACAGAGAGAAATTGGCGTTGGGAGAGAAATGTGAATGGCACAATTGAACCTGTGTGGTCGAGTGGGCTAATACTTCCAACATCATTGGTTGACTTGCTGGAATCAGGTGATGGCCAAGTTGACAATGAGGATGAAGTGGATGATGAGGATCCTTGAACCAGATGACATTCTGAATATTTAGGATGAGTAGTTGAATATTCATAAAAGAGAAATAAGTTTCTGTAGATCTGATGTGGAAATAAAATAAATGACATGATTTACATTTCTTGGGTACATTTGATTTATCATAACAAAACAAATATTGTATTTTACTTGGATTGAAATGGTCAATATAAATTTCATAACTGTATTTGGATTACTTAACAAATAAAACATACGTTTAGACACCAAAATCACAAGCGTTTCACAAATAGAAAATGATTTGTGGTAAAGGTAAAATTTAACGAAATCGGTGGCGGCCATCTTGGATTTTTCCAAACAATGAAAAGTGGCATAGTGTCAAACTATGAGAAAGTCATATATAGTTTATGTTCAGTCAAATTAAAATGAGAAAAATGAATAAATCTTATGCAAAGAAATGATGAATGCCAACTATTTGAATTTTTCAGTCTAACGTCAGTTAGGGGTGGGGCAGACGCATTTTCATTCAACAGCCCACTGCATGAAAGCAAATGAAGATAATTGAATTTCCTCTTCAGAAATACAAACTAGAGGATATGTAGATGTGTTTTGCCAAATAAAAACAAAATCAGACCATTACTTTTGAAATTAGGGTCCAAGCAAATAACGACTCATTTCAAGACCAAAGCGATTTTAGGTCTAAAATCGTGAAATCAAGCTAAATATTTTCCATTACGTCATATTTCTAGGCACAAATCACTCATTTAATACTCAAGACATCTATTTAGAAGAAATTGATAACAGTTATGTTCATGCATTTGCATGTATCACAGAAATAATCCGCCTTTATGCTAGATGGTCTTGAATTTTATGAACACTAAGGTCAGGATGTAAAAAGCTGCTGAACGAACCCCATGGGACATTAGGCGGCAATGTCAACATCTAAATCTGTTTTAGGTATACCCTAAGGATTATAAAAAAGCAGGTTTCAGCAACATATAGGGGGGTGCCTGTGACCCTTTCACGAACCCAACTAAATATGAGATATGGAGACAGTGTGGTTTGGAACAACCATTAAGACTGAAGGTAAATTGAGAAAGGGGAGTTCTTATACCACAATATATAATCTTTTGCAATGAGCAAGAAGTCACGCAACAGACCAAGCTATGGATTGCTATAAGCTTGTATGTAGTAAACTTGGCGTAGGCTAAGAACTACCTGGATTGACTAAAACTTGAAGATCGTATGCGTCTTTCTTACGTAAGTCATTGATTACTGCAAATGCACTTGGCATCTAATATGCAAAGGCTATGGGATGAAAAATTAGTGTCTATGATAATGGGAACATAATGCTCTCCGTGGCACAGATATTCCTACACACTTCAGTAGAACACCCCTATCAAGAGTGCCCGAGGACTGGCGTCAAGTGGTTTAATATTGGGGTGGTCTCTTTAGGGACGCAATGGTCTCTTTTATGAAGACTTGGGACTGTTATAAATCATCTTATAATAGAGGTGATGTCTTTATAGAGGTGGTCTTAATTGAAGGTTCTAATGTACACATAGCCCAATTGGCAAAGTAGTGGTAATTCCTACTATTTGAACTTATGTGACGCCTTTGGTGTCTTTATGACATCACATTACTCCGCATGACGCTGTCATGGCTGCCGCTGTCTGCTATTTTTGTTATAAAACCGCTAATTAACAATCATCAGGGCCAGTTTGACAATGAAAAACATATTCGTGCAAAACTACACAGTACCATGAACGATCTCCTGTAGTGAGATGCCGTCCAGCTAGTCAGGTTAAAGAGGAGATAGCCGAACAAAGTCCAAAAATTAGCGTATTAATATATAGGATTATAATCGTAACGTTTTTAATTGCCAACCAGTCTTTAGTCAGCTTGCGAAATATCAAAACTGGAAATTGTGACAACCAATTGTTTTGAGTGATTTGGCATTTCATAGAACTTCAATCCACAAAGCCACTTTAAATCTAACTTTGGGAAAATTTGTATTGGCCTTTTTAAGTGGCTGCCATGATATTGGTATGTACAGACATGATTGGTTATACAATCCATAAAAACATGTTACCGATGTCACAGTGTTAAGGATCTTAGAGCTAAACCGTTTTTCTTATATCAATCTGTTAATAGCTTCGGCGGCCATCTTTGACTTTTTTCAAAATAGCCATGATCAAAAAAGTGAGTCTGAGAGAGTTTATTGTTTTTCTCTTTATTTACAAGCCATATTGTATATTTATCAATCGATTTATCCTGTACATATCTTAATAAGAAAAATAAACTATAAAATATACTGAAATCATATGCACTATATATCTCAAAGGATAAATAAAAAATCACGAATATAAGAAACATGAATTAGAATAAATATGGTGCTTGTCAGCTTATTACAACATGTTAAAAGTTTTCTTGTCTTGCCATATTGGTGATTTCCATACTGTAATTCGTTTCAGTATTCACTAGTGTATCCATAACAACATAATAAAACAAACATGAACATAACATCGAATGCCAAATCATTTTCATTCGTATACTCTGGACTAGTTAAATACTTGACTTGCGTATTTTGTGGTGTATTTATATTATTGAAAACCATATTCTCTTCACAAGTCCATAATTGCCTAATAGCCATATCATTACAACCACTGTCTCCTATATACATCCCCACGAGCCCAGACATTATCTCAGTTTCCCTCATATATCACTGCTCTTTCAAAATCATCTGGTTCAGTAAAATCAAGTTCATACATTTCTTTTGGATATTCTCAGCTTCATTCCTAACCTTAACGTCCATACTTCATTTCGTAGAAAACCATGGTCCTTGCTAATCTCGAGCTTGTTTTGAAACTTGTGCTACTGGTTCAATATCGCGACACTTTCGGTATACCCTAACGTATCCATACTTCATCTTGTACAAAACCATCTTGGCCCTTGCTTCCTCGAGTTTATTTTGCACCTTGTACTTCTGATTCAATATAGCAACATCTATTGGTGTAGAATGTAAGTTGTTTCTGGCACCTATCTCTGCTCCCGCTGAGACCAGTATATCTACCAACTCCCAGTGATCATGTAATGCAACGTAATGTAAAGGTGTCGTCCCGTTCACATCTCTGGCATTAGCATCTCCGCCTAATCGTATCAACAACGCGACCATACAGCTATTACCGCGAATTGATGCCAAATGCAATGGTGTGCTACCATGCCTATCAGTAATGTTCACATTGTCGCCCCTGATAGCCAACGTTACCACCAACTCGTGAAAATTTTGCCATACGGCGTAGTGTAAAGGTGTTTTTCCTGTTTTGTCTTTGCAAGCAATATCAGCACCATGGTCAATCAACACTGTGGCGATTCTGGCGGATCTCATTTCTAAAGCAATGTGAAGTGGCGTGCTGCCGTTCACATCCACAGCATCTATGTTGGCCTTCTCATCAATCAGCATCTTTGCCAAAGCGTGGCGATTGTATAGTGCAGCATAGTGAAGCGGTGTTCGGGCCCACGTGTCTTTATTGTTAACATCCACATCGCCACTTACCACCAACGATCTCAACTGTTCGACTCTGTAGCTTTTAAAAGCATTGTGAATAAAAGACTCCTTACTTCCTGACAACCTGTTTGTAGCATTTACATCCTCCATTGTTGTTCACCTAGTTGAAGCAGTTCCTTGATTACTGTTCCACCCAAAAACGGATAATTGAATTTACATTTCGTGCGTTATATGTTTACTTTGGTTATTTTTTGTTTACTGTGTACGTACGTCCCTCGACACGTGCAGCGTTTCCGTCACAAAACGTCATTTCAACGTACAGGATGCCACGGCAAACGTAAAAAACGTGCACCAGAACGCAGGACGCTTTCCTTTTTGGCGTTCTGTGTGGATCACTTTACCTGTAATATCTGTATCCCCATAACACTTTCCCTCGAATTTTTCAAGTACATACGTCTGTTAGCAGACTATAAACACCACACATATATACCAACAGGACAGTATAACATGATTCAGATTTCCAAGTTGTGATACTTGCAGACGCAGTACAGCATACTGTAACCATCGGATAAACTTACAAACACTGTGTCTGTGAGGGTAAAAAGTCCCCTAAATTTTCAGATTAGTGAGGAGTATACGCGGTAATGTAAAATGAAATTTCAGATATAACTAGAAGCAGTGAGGCAATAAGTACTGTCACTGTTTGCATATAGAAGGCAGCCACTCTGTCCATTGTTTTTCCAGACGTATCAGTGATAATATAGGAGGCGTGTAGCTCTGTTTCAAGTGCCATTTTACCACCTGAGAATGGCAAATCCTGCACACCACTGGGAATCTGTTGAAAAATACACGGATGAATTTATGTATAAAGTGGCTCTCCTGCACGAATGTCCGTCCATAGGCAGACGTTACACTCAACCCTCGCTTTCGGATAAAAATTATTTTCTGAATCAACTTTATATAAGAGTGAGTCCAAAGCGTTACCAGACTCTTTACATGTTTCTACAACACTTTAAAAATGCTGAAAGCGAAGAAGCATACAGAGAGCAGGAAGCCAAGAAACCCAAGAAGACATATAAAAAGAAAGGTAAAAAGACAAGTGGGAAGCAGGAGATAGAACACAAGCCACTCTACCCGTACCGAATCATTTACCAAATGGTGATGCGAGCTGAGAGGATATGCCGCAGACATCCCCACCTACTGTGTGGCCTGCAGTTGTTCATTCCTCCTCATGTGCAGTCTCGTCGTGGCTATTTTGTGGGCAAGAGTTTTCCATATCTCTACGGGGTCATGGCCAATCAGAATGCGGCGTCCAAAAGGCACGATGATGACGTCATAAAGGCTGTGGTAGCGGACCAGGAGCAACACAGCCTTTGCCAAGCAGCTAATGGTGCATATCTGTTGAAAGAAGACCGGGAAGAAAGACTGGCGGCCATTAGAGCACTGGGCAAGAAGAAGTTGATTGGTTAAGCTTTTGTAATATTTAATTACCTGGTATTTTTGTTTTTTCCCATGTTGAACTTTTCGCTACTTGAGCTGTTCTGTATTGATTTGAATAGAGACACATACACGTATATATAATATATATTTGTGTAAGTTATCATTGTTATTCATTATGTAACCATACCAACATGTTGAATGATGTAATTAATTTTGTTTGATATGTTTCTAATAAACATTGCACTAGAGCAGACTTTGTTTATGTATACGAACTGAATTGTACAAACATTCACTTTTCTGTATTTTTACATGGTGAGCATTTGAAGCAAATTGATCATTAGATATTGATACATTTTTAACATTATCTGGCTTCAACTCTGGACATTGTCGTCGTCGCCGCCGCCGCTGTTTTATACAGTGCTACAATGTAACTAAAGACTAGAACCCTACTTGTTTCATTGTTGCTTCAAGAAGCAATCCACACCCAGCCGATACTAGCAAATTATCAAACTTAAAAGCGATACCTGTATATATATCACATTTTAAGTCCACATTGGCACCCGTACGCACAATTACCAAAGAACAACTCCAATAAAACCATGTGTAGAATGTTCACTGCACGGCATTCTTCACTCTTTTGGTTTAATATATATTTATTTAGCAATTGTCCAGAAAGTACATTATATTTTCAATGTTTGTGCCAAGCACAGCGGCATGGAAAGCTTTGCACGCAGTGAAACCTACATATGACTCTCTGACACATTTAAAAATATTTTCAGTCCACGTCAATGTTTGTTGAGTATAAACTACACCCTGCTACTAGTAACCTCGTTTTCATATATTGTTATGAAATGTGAACACTTTCAAACCTTAGAGTGCCATGATGCTGTATTGCAGCGTACCTAAGTGAGGCAGTGACTGCATTAACCTGTGACTACGCTCTTGATACCATTTGAGAAGTAAGCACACTTTAGCATATGAGTCACAA
Organism: Streblospio benedicti; assembly: GCA_019095985.1. Lineage (NCBI taxonomy): Eukaryota > Metazoa > Annelida > Polychaeta > Spionida > Spionidae > Streblospio > Streblospio benedicti. Next base: position 4,378 of record JAGTTF010005284.1, on the reverse strand, counting down.
AAAACAAAATCATTACACTTACCTTACTAATGAAATATTACTCCGCCACAAATAAAACTGCTATCCTCAATCACAGTCTCAGTTTGAATTAAAAAGAAAAAAACAGACAGTTATTTTATAACGATTGACGGCAAGTTAGCTCGATGGACCAACCACCGAATTTTTAACATCCGATGCATTCGGGCCGGAATTACACCGACGTGTTTGAGCTTACATTCTCCCATCAGAGGGTCCAAAGCAGCGAAAATCCTAAGCAAGGCTGAGAAACAATTAGTAGATTTACGGATAAAAAAATGTAATTATATGATCTTGAAATTACAAGCGGAAAAAGATGACATATGGAATCGCCTGTCGAACGCCATTGTGGACACGGTTACTAAGCAACGCACTTACTATTTTTCATACATTTATATTATCAAATTTTAATTTCTGCCCTTTGGCCTGGCATTTTTGTTCTAAAACCAATACAAAAAAGCTCGAAAAAAATCAAGAGCGGGCACTACGTTTCATCTCTAATGATTACGATAGCTCTTACGAACAACTTCTCAGTATTGCTTGTGTTCCCTCCCTTCATGTCAGACGAATGAGAACAATGGCAACAGAAACATTTAAAATTTTGTACAAATTAGCTCCTCTGTGTCTTCATGACTTGGTTCATTTTAAAAATAGTAATTATAGTTTTAGATACTCCAATATTGTTGACCTACCTAGGGTACGAACCACTAAATTTTGGGAAAATCGTTCAGGTACAGTGCTGCTGAACAATGGAATGACCTGCCTGAATATATAAGATCTGTGGGGAATTTTAATCAATTCACTAATCTCTTACAATCTTGGAATGGGAAAATATGTAAATGTACTGTATGCTCTAATTAAATGTGATACTTTGTCAGGTGCTTTATGCTCTAATTATATGTGATAACTGTGATCTATGTCAGGTGCTCTATGCTCCAATTAAATGCGATATATTGTCAGGTATGCAATTTTATAGAAATGTTTTAATGTGTCGTGTATGTGTATTCAAATGGGTTTCTGGACGTTTCACCGTTGGGCGTTTTGCCGGTGTGGACGTTTTACCGGTGCTTTTCATTTGGGTTGGTTTACGGCCATGCCTCCTGTTTAATACAAGAAATTCTTATTGAATGAGTTGGGCACTTGGGGGGGCCACTTGAATCCCCCAAACGTTTAATGTGTGCTGACAATGGAGGATGGTTGAGGGGGTGGGAAATGGGGAGAGGGTAGGAGCTTTTATTGTATTTTATAATTGGCTTGGGGGAGGGATGCACGATGGAAGGGAAAGAGGGGGTGTGTTGTGCAGAGAAGGAGGAGCTTCTGCTTTTGTGGCTGAGTGGTTAGTGAGTTGGACTTGTGTTCAGAAGGACGATGGTTCAATTCACGGTCGGGTTTGGTGGTGAGTGTTGAGCAAACTCATCACTAAACAGTTGGTTACACACTGCTCCGTGGTATACCTACAAGTTTAATAGGTACAGGTGAGGCGAGTGAAAGCTAAAGTGAGTGATTAGCATCTGTGCTCAACAACAGCAAATGATGTGATTGCTGTATGCTCCCCAGGGAGTTGAGAGATAAGCAGAAACTTTTCAGTAGTTGATATAATGCACACGAGTAAACAAAGAAAATAAAATAAACATGTGTGATAACCAACTAACTAACTAACCCGGATCCCTATATTAATGGGGGGGCTAACGGAAGATTTAAAGGGTTAACATAACGTCAATTCACTTACGGCAAACCGTATCACCGGCAAAACGTCCAATCAATAAAAATATGGTCATAAACGTAAAGGTTGGACGTTTTGCCGCCATAAATCTGGATGTTTTGTCGGTGAAAAATATGTACCGGCGAAACGTCCAGATACCGTGTTATGTGCATGTGTGACTACTGTGTATGAATGAGTCGATCAAAAGCTCCTTAGAGCTTGTGTTTATTGCTGTACTCTATATCGACTTTAAATAAACTTTATTTTATCTTATCTTATCTTATCAACGCACTTTTGAACACCTTGAGCGCATGCGCGGCGCCATTTTCAATTCTGTGAAGGATAGACAACGCGATAAATTTGATAAGTTGGTACGTAAAAAACGTGATACGGATCGAGGAGGCTACGACAGACGCTAGGTGTACGGTCCACAAGACAAGGTGGGTGGTGAACATTTCAAAACACAACCTTAGTGAATCAGAACGATCAGTCCTAGAAAAAGGCCTTAATTATGCAGTCACGCCCCGTAAACCACTTGTCAAAGACTATAAGACTATATTATAGCCACTGAAATGGCCTGTAAACAGATACAAGACCCAGGTGTGGCGGATAGCTTAAGGGCTGACGTTGTGAAGTGTATCAAAAAAAAAAGAAAAGAAAAAAAAAACACCGTTAAGCAATGTGAGTTAGGAGGAATTCAAAGCCCTTCAAGAGTTGAAAAAGAAAAAAGACATCATCATTTTGGGTGCCGATAAGGGCAGGGCCACTGTAGTGATGGATGAATGTGAATATGAGAGCAAAATTAACAGTCTTTTAAATGACACCAAAACCTATTCTAAGCTTAAAAGTGACCCTACCCCCAAATACCAAGACCAATTGGTGAAAATTTTACGTGAGTGGAGTAGGGAGGGCCTCATCTCAGAGTCGTTAAAACTCAGAATATACCCCAGGGCATCTTCTGAGGTCCCCAATCTATACGGTCTTCCTAAGATCCACAAACAGGGTCATCTTCTGAGACCGATAGTGTCAAGTATTGGTAGTGTGTCATACAAAGCAGCGAGACTTGTAGCGGACATACTATCCCCATTAGTCGGCCAGTCTCCTCACCACATCAATAATAGCGCCGACTTTGTGAACAAAATCAAGAACCTAGAAGTCCCACCCGACAGAAAAATTAATTTCTATTTATGACGTGTCTGCACTATTTACCAGCATTCCGGTTGACAAGGTGTTTAGCAACTTGTATGGTTATTTCTTAGCAACCCTGACTTGGTGTTGATTATTTGGCAAAAGAAAGAATTCATCAATGTGAATATAAACAAACCATATTTATTTAACTTTATGTTTTGTAGGTAACACAGAAATATAAAAATAATTATGTAAAATTCATCATATGTCTTTTATGCTGAAGATAGGCTAGGTATATTGATGTCTCACTGCTGGAAAAACATTCTGACGATTCTTTTATCAAGTAACTAGACATTGGGCCCGTAGATATAGTTCTAACAATGTTTAAGCCATCCATAGTAATATGTTCTTTATTTTCAAATTGTTCTGGAATTTTTGGTTTAAAGCAAAAGCACTCTGGAGTTATAATTTTGAAATCGTCTATGTTATGTATGAAACACGGACATGTTGATTCCAATCTAAAAGACCAAAGCCTGTCAGGTTAAAGAGGAGAAAGCATGAAACTTGGCAAAATTGGCGTATTATATACCCTGGATTGTCCAGATTGGTGCCAAAAGTTTGTAAATGATTTGATTTGCTGAAGAGGACATTCCATTGTCGAAACCATCTAAAAGCTTTTTATTTTTATATACTTATTTATCCTTCTTTAATTATTTGTCCAAAATCAACCTTAAAAATAAAACTTTAGAACTATATGTGATTTGAAAACATTTAGTAATTTTGATGGTAAGGTAGAAAGAATTATCATGTTTTTGACAGGGACGCATCCAGCGGGGGGCTCTGGGGGCTCTAGCCCACCCCGCCTGCCATATTAGCCTTAAAACCCCCGCCTCTACAATTTAGCCCCCCTGCCCTTTTCCCACCAAATACTTCATTTCATAGGGTTTTCATGAAATCCTGCAAGTGAGTCCCCCCTTTCCTCCTTATGTTTTCCTTACGTCCTCTTTTCCAAAGAATTAGGACACAATATCATTCTGCTATTACACGTTCACGGGATAGTAAGTAGGTGGTGCAAACACTTTACATAAGGTTACAGCACACATACATTCCTGTTTTGAGAAGAGTAGCGCTATATAAATTTTGTATTGTATTATAAGAGCAAGCTCATGGTATAACAGTATAGGCTACAAAATTTGACTTTTTTAAAATCATTTTTTTTGCGATGCAAATGTCATTGTATGGTAGGCCTACATACATCTCTGATTGGTTGAGGGTGCCAAGTTCGAGTATTACATTTATAACATAAGAAGGAAACACATCCAAATGACAAATGACCAATCGACTGCTAACGTTAAACCTGCAAACAATGTAGGCAGTTGTACTACACCAAGAATTTAGCACAGTGGGTAAATGCAGGTATTACATAAGATGGTCAATACACCCTAATGACCATTAAAAAAGCCAGCATGCTGTCACTATACCCGCCATCAGCCTCTCACCTTGCGAAAGGAATGCGTAACACGTTTAAAATAA
>JAGTTF010005283.1:13085-35947 GCA_019095985.1 Streblospio benedicti | reverse complement strand
AAGTTTGTCTACTTGATGTTTTCTATGGCAAGCTACTAAGAAGCAGTGGTTGCCTGGTTGTCAACTTAGTGAAAAAATAAACCTTTAGAGACTGTACAACACTGTGATGCTACAGTACCAACTCTTATCAAGCTTCTCTTCTTACAATATGACACTCATGATGCATATAAATTTAGTGATTAAGACAGACTTATGAGGAATGCAAAATATGAGTTTCTTTTTTATTTACATCTGGTCATTCAAAATATCGTCTATGGATGTGGCGTATGCTTTCGTTTGACATGGCACTTCTTTCTGACCGAGAAGCCATGGAATAGGTGGAACCAGGCTGTAAACACGAAAGGAGGAGTGGGACGTTGCATTCCAAATGATAATTATGTTGAGACCCAAGTGAAAAACATAAAGCAGAACTTAGCAAGACAGGGGCCCAATAAAAGTTTTTCCACTGCCCAAAATGGATGTTACACTACTCAAGTAGTTACTTCTGTAAAACAGGGATTGAAAAAGAATTGTGGTCAATATGCAAAATCAGGACATCATACGGATAAAGATGCAGCAAAGGATGTACTTGATATTGCAAAAGCTATTCTTAAGGCAGGTCTCATTCAAGACCCCAAATTCAGCTTGAAGGATTTGAAAAATTTCAAGATCCTTTCAAAGCCATTAAACCGCAAGAACTACATGCTTGGATTGTGGAAAAAAAAGAACTTTATGATGACATACAAATGAATTTTTAATGTGCATTCATGCTATTGCCATAAAGTTATATAGCAGTTACATTGCATTGGCATTATGTTACATTGAATAAACTTTAAAAAATCTTTGCAACTTAATGTACAGATATACAGCGTTGCGGTTAGAGCAGAATCACAGAGATATGTGATTTGCTCTAAGGATTAGAATGTGCTTCTATTCAATGGTACAATATCCTATTTAATCATAATTAGACCTAAGATGGATTGTATTTTTAAAGACAGACGTTAGCTACTAATTGATCCTATGTGTTTTTATTAAAATTTTACATAAGCGTTCATTTAGAGCACTGCACACCCGATTCGTGTGCACATTATACTAATACGGTCCACTAATACATGCTATTTCCATTGTTTTACATACCATTAAAATATGATAAGTATCTTTGGTTACATTACATTCATCACATATATTGTTCTCATTATATTTATCATAATACATAGCTTTATAGAATCTTAAGTAAGTGAAACACTTTCTCATGAAAATGCTGTTTATGTTTACATTATATAATAGGCAGGCTGTTAATTATGGATATTACCGTCGGTCGTTGGTCGTAACAACAAAACTCATTAAAACTCATCGAAACTCACCTAATATATAACTCTTCTTATACGACTTGTCACATTAATCACAATTATCGTTCTTTTGCATGATTACAAGAAGAGACAATCAAAATAGGTATATATATATATATATGTGTGATATAAAAAGCATATTTATGTTGAGTTTCGATGAGTTTCGTTGTTACGACCAACCGCATAACCGATACCCCATTTTAATAGTTGTTTGAATCGTGTTCTGCCTTGTTTTGGAAACTTTTGAATTATTTAGAATTAAATATATTGATTGTATACATGTTTCCTTATCACACATAGAGAACATGTTGGGAAGACACATCTAAAAATCTGCACATTCTGCACAAATTAACCAATCTTTTTAAAATCTTATTATAACAACGGACTATTATTATTTTCAATCACATACACGGTACCCCTCGTATATAGGCAGCAAATTGTAATTAACTGTTTCAATTTAACTTGAATAAGTGTCACGCATATTTTCACAGGAAAAACTAGCTGATAGTAAATTTCACTAATTCAAAGCAGTCTCTGATTTGCAATAAACACTATTACCGGGAAAGGCAATTAGACTTCAAACAATGGCTCTCCGGATATTCAAATATGCCACTTCAAAGGATATCTCTGCAAGTGTTTATTCATAAAAAGCATGTGCATGTGCCGTCCATAGTATGCATGGATTTGACAATGTTTTGCCATCTGAATATAGATGTTATACGTACATATCATTGGTACATGTTTCATCATTATTCTAGTATATTCTTCGACATCATCCCTGATTGTAATTTCAGCCATAGATTGCTACTTGTACAATAGTTATCAGTTTAGTCCTTGTGACGGCTAATCATCCTTTGTTATACTGCTTGTTGCTTGTGTCAATATATGCCACAAGATTTTCGGGCAGATTACAAATGTATTGCTTGCTGAGCAAACATCCTTGCACTGTTGTATTTAACCTAAAATTTTGCACAGAAACACATTATCTTGGAATCTAATTAGTATTACAAAGTGATTAACATTGCCAAGACGTAATTTAAACTTAGATAAACTTAGGTCACACGAATACACGAAGACCCCATTGGTTTAATACTCCATATTTGTAATATAAGCTTTTATAGATTATATCTAACTAGCTGTTTACCCGGCGTTGCTCGGGTTGAAACAGATGAGATCCGGAACACATTAAATGCTCCTCCCTTCCCATCCTTCCTCCTGTCCCAAATCCCTCGAACCAGTTCTCGTCAGTATACAGGTCTGTGACAGATTAAATACACCTCCATCACCGTCCTCCCATCGTCATATATGTCACAGCCATATACACACTAAAGGGCCTGTCACACCAATATAACGGACTTATACCGGACTGGGGACGGACAGATTTTGCCACTACGACGAGCGTCCGTCACTTCCGATATGCAGTCGATATTACACCGTTGTTTATACGTCGATGTCCGTTATCATGCCGTTGAACCGATTTTTCCGTCCCCAGTGTTTTGGGCTGCTCACAAATTGGGAACGGATTTTTCACTTAAAATTTCCGACGAATATACGATGAACATACGAGGAGCTTCCGTGAAGCATCAGTGGAGGGTACGTCACGGACGTGTGCGTGTCTTCCTCGTATGTTTATCGGATTCTTGTCGGATCTCATCACTTAAACGTATGTTCACGTACTGCAATGGACTCTCGTCGGATTTACCTCGTAATACCAACGTATCTATGACGTACGGAAGTCGTACAGTGTCAAGGGCTATAAATTGGCCTGCTGCTCACCTCTCGTCACTGTTAGTGTGTCAAGCGGAGCCAGCTCAAGAACACCCAGGATTACTATACATTTTATAGTGACATTTTTAGACTGAGTGTATGGCATGCACCTGCTGTATGAATTGTTTCTCACGTTATTCTAATGTAATAAAATTGATATTGATGTTATAAAATATGAATAAATGAGAATTATCTGACTTAAATGTGTATTTGAACTAGACATTGAACATCAACACTAACTGAACGCTGTCAATGCATTTTGACCATAGGCCTTTGCTGGGTGGGTTAAAAAGTTGTGAGCTTCGTGATTAAATTAGGAACATGCATTGTTCTGTAACTTTTTGTTTTAAAGCACATGTACTTGGATTTATTCGCATTAAACTTGACAGAGTGTTGCTCAGCAAACACACAAATTAAAATGTATGATACCTATGTTTTCATTCATCCTGAAAAAGGCTCAAAACTTTTCTAAACCTCCCAGTAGGTGTACATTGTTGCAAAGGCCTATAGTCATGTCATAAAAATGTATTGACGAGCGTTCAGTCTTCTGTACGTTATAAAAATGCATTGACGAGTATTCAAACTTCTGAAAAGGGCCAAATTATTTTAAATTCTAAAGATGAATTAAATCCTTTAATTAGGACCAAAGTATTTTTTCTGTTAAAATGAAATAGTTAACAAATCATGTATTTTTTGGGGAACCAGAAAATACAAAGCAAATGTTCACCATTCAAACATATTTTTATTTACTAGTAACTGAAACAATGTAAACATCAATTTATACAGGGAGTACATGCATACATTCGATCTAACAATTGTTACTTTGAAAAATAAAGTACTCCTGAGTTTTTGTCAGTTGGTCAGTGATCCACGCAAGTCTGTATGAACTTTTAAATTAAGTGGTGGGACGGGTGATCGTGCATTTGTATATTTACACGATACATTTCTATTCTGATTTTTCCCACAAATTTACAAATACAGATTCGAACCATAAATAAAACAACAAAAATAAATCACTTTTGAAGATATTTGGGGATAAATGCAACAAAATTTAATTCTAGATAAACAGCATTTAAATTACCAGTTTAACCAAATTTTAATCGGCAAATAACCTTTTACAAAATTTCATTTTTTCAATGACTCCGTTATAATAACAACCCTTTTCCAGGATCTTGAAAATATGAATTTCAATGACTTTTTTAACTCCAGGATTGGTGAAATAATAAATGGCATTGTTAATCATATTCTTATGTAGACAAAGATGTTGGATCCAGTTAGCTCAATATACCGATGTTTGAATTTTAAAACTTATATAATGTAAGGAAATAGTTGGTTTCAAAACGCATCTTGAACTTTTTAAATTCCAGTGGTACACCTGAAGATGCATTTGTATATTACCATATATAAGTAAAAAAAAAAGTTGTTTGTAACTCACAAAATACGTTTACGTTCATAAGTCAGTGCATAAACCCATCGATATAAACCTGAACCGTTGACACCCTCACAACTGTACGATGGAATTCCAGTATCGTAATAAGAAGAAAGGTGTTGGCTCGGACCTAGTCCTTGCTTGCAAGTTCTGTGGGGTTGATAAAGTACAGGATATAGATTACTACTCATGTCTTCTTTGCAAAGAAAGTGTGCACAGCTTCTGCGGAAGTGTTGGAAATAAGCATGGACAACACGGATTCCATTGTGGAATTTGCATCCCGATCCCCAAACTAAAAGGATGGAATTATAAGAACCATGTAGCAGGTAACAAAACAACTTCTTATATCAATTTTGTCTATGTTATCACTTCAGTAAAGTTAAGAAGTGAAGTCATAGCGTAGTTCTATGTATAGATATTTATAATTTATATAGATAAAGAACATATACCTATATATCTCGATATAGAACACATTTCTTGGAGTGTTGCAATTGAGTGGTAGTCTTAATATAGCTTCACGTTACTAGAGTAATTGCGACAGTTTTTGCGAATGATACCAGTAGGATTAAAAAGCGTTTGTTTGCATCAATGTAGACAAAGTCTTGGTTTTAAATATTTAATAGTAATATTTCAAGAAATAATTCATTGTAATAACATCTCAAGCAAAAGATTCAATCACGGACATTGTAACACGGACACTTTCCCGTGCTTTTGGTGGTTTTGGATTCGCCGCTATCTCAGTATTCATCTCACTGTTTCATGATGGATAATACTCCAGAGCCGCGAGAGAACACGAGAAAGCGCAGACGGATTCAGCCACCAAAGAGGTTTACGCCAGGGCTGCCAGGTAATACACATTTACATTTTTGTGGGAGTAAAAATTGGCATATATATATATGTAGTTTGTATTAGTGATTATTGTTTTCGTCAGCAGTACTTCTGATGATTGCACATTCATAATGCATCAAACGCAAGTAAATAAATGGGAGAGAGAGATTTTTTCCAAGAAGTTACATGTGTAACATTTTATTTACCATGCAGATACAATATGCATCAAACCCGCAACCAAAGGGAGGGGGTGGGGGTGCCAACGTTTTATCTTGGCACGGTAAATGCCACTTGGCTCCTCCTACATTGAAACTGTTATAATTTCTTGTTGTGCAAGCTATGTCTCACATTCATTAGTCACCTCTGTTCACGGTAGATAATACACCAGCAGGTAATTGTTTTATACATGCACATGCATTTTGAATATATGAATCAATTCACAGTATCATCAATTCAAAGCATGGGGATAGTTAGTTTCCAGTACATGGACCAAAATGCTTTTGTAACCAAAGTTGTATAACAATTTGGGATGATGTAGTTCTTAGAATACAGCGTGGTAATTCGAGGGGAAAAAAGGCAGAACATGGATATGTAAAAAAAAAGCTTCAGTGAAAACTTCACGCCAAAGTATTCCAACCAAAGGGGAAAGAAACATTCATTCCCAACGATGATAACCATTCACATGAGCCGGCAGCAGGGGCATTGGAAAAATGCAAATATTTGTCTGAACTAAAAGAAAGGGCAAAAGTGGATCCATGGCGTTCAGGAATGTCAATTGCCACCTCCTTAAGACGAGAAATGTTTGCAGGCAATGAGGCCATGATACCCAACATAAAAACAGCTGCTCGCATAGGCAATCGAGCACGGCAAAATTTAAGACCACCTGAGCCGAAAGATTTGCATTTTAACATCAATGACATAGGTTTGCCACAGGGATTTTTCCGATATGAGGTAAACGTGGGGAGAAATCGCCACCTCATTTTTTATACTGATGACCAAAAAAGATTGTTAAAACAGGCTAAAAACCTGTACATGGATGCTACATTTCAAGTCGTACCCAAACCATTTTATCAACTGCTGTCCATTCATGTTTTCGTACAGAAAGGCGAGGTCATGAAGACCATTCCCGTCATGTATTGTATAATGTCGAGTAAACGGCGAGATGATTACATAAAAGTCATTGAAGCTATATTGCATGATTTGGGGGTGGTGCAATGGCGCACGGTCATGCTGGACTTTGAGGCAGGACTGTGGGAAGCAGTGAAGAAAGCATGTCCCACAATGTCACTGAAAGGATGTAATTTCCACCATACGCAGGCTATTTTCAGAAAAATTCAAAACCTGGGATTGGCCACCTCATACATAAAAAATGGTGCGACAAGCACATTCCTCAAAACAGTGATGGCATTGGCATTCTTGCCATGTGAACATATAGAGCCGGCCTTCACTGTTTTGCAAAATAGCATCGATACTGACAATGAGTCGCTACAAGCTTTTATGAGATATTATAGACAGACTTGGCTAGAATCCCCTCATTGGTGTGTTGCATCATGGTCAGTCTTTAATAGACTGATAAGAACGAATAATGATGTTGAGGGATTTCACAGAAAACTGAATTATGAGGCCCACAACAATGCACTACCTTTTCACCGGCTTTTAAGCATACTGAAAGAAAAGACTGATGATATCAAGTTCGATGTGAGATTGGTGAGTGAGGAAGTGGCAATCCGAAAGCGCTGCACAAAAGCTAACAAAAAACAAGGGAGAATTGCTGAATTATGGACAAAATTTAGGGAAGGTGAGCTAACACCTATGAATTTAGCCAGAAAAATAGCAAAGTTTCATGGAGCAGTCATCCAGGGTAAAAGCAGTAAGGATGCGGGGAAACACACATAGAGGTTCTCTAACTTCAAAACATTAGTATAATGGATAATTTTATTTATATAAGTATAGAAACAGTGTGTTGGACAATCATGATGTAAACACTTTTCACGTGAAGATTTTGATGTGCTTATCTTAAATCACAGTTTTGTTAGTTTATTTCAAAAGCTATAATAGATATGTAAATCAATGAAGATACTTACATCTGTTAAATGATACTGTGTTCACTAATAAAATATTTACTTTGAATACAATTTTTTCCCTAAAAAAACACTTAACATGAATTTTATATTGGTGGCGAATTTAATTGTATCGGTGTTTATATTCTTACAATTCTTGTTACAATTTTAATTGGTATAAGTGGCATACTCCTTACAGTGATTATGTATTGAATGTCGATACAACAAAACTCATTAAAAACTCATCGAAACTCACCTAATATATAACTCTTCTTATACGACTTGTCACATTAATCACAATTATCGTTCTTTTGCATGATTACAAGAAGAGACAATCAAAATAGGTATTGTATTATTATATATATATATGTGTGATATAAAAAGCATATTTATGTTGAGTTTCGATGAGTTTCGTTGTTACGACCAACCGCATTAACCGATACCCCATTTTAATAGTTGTTTGAATCGTGTTCTGCCTTGTTTTGGAAACTTTTGAATTATTTAGAATTAAATATATTGATTGTATACATGTTTCCTTATCACACATAGAGAACATGTTGGGAAGACACATCTAAAAAATCTGCACATTCTGCACAAATTAACCAATCTTTTTAAAATCTTATTAGTAATTTCAGCCATAGATTGCTACTTGTACAATAGTTATCAGTATAGTCCTTGTGACGGCTAATCATCCTTTGTTATACTGCTTGTTGCTTGTGTCAATATATGCCACAAGATTTTCGGGCAGATTACAAATGTATTGCTTGTTGAGCAAACATCCTTGCACTGTTGTTATTTAACCTAAAATTTTGCACAGAAACACATTATCTTGGAATCTAATTAGTATTACAAAGTGATTAACATTGCCAAGACGTAATTTAAACTTAGGTAAACTTAGGTCACACGAATACACGAAGACCCCATTGGTTTAATACTCCATATTTGTAATATAAGCTTTTATAGATTATATCTAACTAGCTGTTTACCCGGCCTTGCTCGGGTTGAAACAGATGAGATCCGGAACACATTAAATGCTCCTCCCTTCCCATCCTTCCTCCTGTCCCAAATCCCTCGAACCAGTTCTCGTCAGTGTACAGGTCTGTGACAGATTAAATACACCTCCATCACTGTCCTCCCATCGTCATATATGTCACAGCCATATACACACTAAATCTACTAAATATGGCAATGATTGATCAGTCTGATATCCCTCCCCCAGCCACTGCTACCCCTGGTAAACACGTGCGGAGCAGATTATATGTCCTACTCATCCCTACCCTCCCTTCCACCGCCACCACCACCCTATTCTCTCCCCAACCCTCTCTACCTTACCCCCATAAAGGAAGAGGCGATTTTTTGTGTCGCAAAAGGCTTTTTAACCACAAGACGTACACACTCCAAATTGTGTATGTACATGGTTCCCACCTATTTTGCACCTTAAAATTCAGACTTTTCAAGACCGTATTTCATTTTTTCCAAGAAAATTTTCTAGATAGGCCTACTGTACCTAGCTTCATCTAAATATGGTCGCTGTAATGACCAATTTACAAATACAGATTCGAACCATATGGGGTCTAGCGCGAAGCGGGCAAAAATAAGACTTTTTGAAGATATCAAGGGGATAAATGCAACAAAATTTAATCTCTGCTTAAACAGCATTTAAATTACCAGTTTAACCAAATTTCAAAGAATTTTAATAACCTTTTAAAAAATTTCATTTTTTCAATGACTCGTTATATAAGCAATGACTTTTCCAGGATCTTGAAAAATATGAATTTCAACGACTTTTCCAGACTCCGTGGGAACCCTGATATAATAACATACACGAGGAAATCATATTCTTATGTAGACAAAGATGGTGGATCCAGCCCAGTGGACCATATCTATTGTTTAACTTCAAAGAAACAAGTTGAGATAACAAGCACTTCCTCTAGTTTCTAAATTGCTACTTATAGACTTGAGAAATTAAGGTTACTGATAGTAAACGGTTCACATTTGGCGGGAGAAACGATAAATTGTACCACACAGGGAATTGTAAACAACAAGAGAGCTATTGTCTCCATGAGCTTGTGCTTTTCTGCTGAAGTTGCAATAAACATGAGGTAAGGCCCCCTGCTGTGTAACTGATAAGATAGTCGTGTGACTTTCGAAACAACCCTATGGAAACCAAATAACGATATTCACACCATATATGCCGCATACACTAAGTGCATATGCTTAGTTTTATTAAAAAGATAAATCACATAATATCTACTTTTCTTGTAAGGACGTGTATTTTGGTAAATCAAATCAAATATATACATGTTAACATGAAATATGTTATTAGGATCTGTATACGTTATTTGAATTCAATTATATTATTGTACTGTAGTCATATGTGTGTTATATCTCAGATTAGTTAGTTAGATATAGTTAGATTACATTAATTAACCTTATGGATAAAAATTTGCGCGTGGGTTTATTTTTCACATGTGAGGTCATGTCTAAACCAATTTGATTACACAGTAACCTAGATGGACAAAAAGGCTACAGATTAGTTAGAGACAGCCGCCGGACTTACAGCCTATCAGGAACCGCCGTACAAATACAAGTCAAATATATCACCATTCAAACATATTTTTTATTTACTAGTAACTGACGAAATGTAAACATCAATTTATACAGGGAGTACATGCATACATTCGATCTAACAATTGTTACTTTTAAAAATAAAGTACTCCTGAGTTTTTGTCAGCTGGTCAGTGATCCATGTGTAAAAGTCTGTATGACTAGCTCCACGTGTGGTTGTCTAATGGTGGGCATAATTGGGGCACATAACATATGTACACGATACATTTCTATTCTTCTTTCCCACAAATTTACAAATACAGATTCGAACCATATGGGGTCTAGCGCGAAGCGCGCAAAAATAAGACTTTTTGAAGATATCAAGGGGATAAATGCAACAAAATTTAATCTCTGCTTAAACAGCATTTAAATTACCAGTTTAACCAAATTTCAAAGAATTTTAATAACCTTTTACAAAATTTCATTTTTTCAATGACTCGTTATATAAGCAATGACTTTTCCAGGATCTTGAAAAATATGAATTTCAATGACTTTTCCAGACTCCGTGGGAACCCTGATATAATAACATACACGAGGAAATCATATTCTTATGTAGACAAAGATGTTGGATCCAGCCCGTGCAATATACCGATGTCTGAATGGTCGAAACTTATATAATGTGTAAGGAAATAGTTGGTTTCAAAACGCATCTTGAACTTTTAAATTAAGTGGTACACCTGAAGATGCATTTGTATATTTATATATAAGTAAAAAAAAAGTTGTTTGTAACTCACAAAATACTTTTAATGCAGTACGTTTCTACTCCAGGTATTACATAAGACGACCAAGAAGCCAAAATCATTACATAGATAAAGGCAGTTACTGATTTTCGCCCGAAATTCTTACTCGGCAAATATCTGATGCATTCAACTATATTTTTGCTAAAACCCTTGTTAAAGACCACCCATGGTGTACTGGGGCATTGGCAGCTTAACAAAGGATAGTTAAGTTACTGATAGTGAAATAGCAATGACTGCACCTACCTGTAACCGCTTTTGATACAGTTAGCTAACTGTAGTGGTATCTAGTTTGAATTTCACAATCAGGGAGCCAAAAAGCGGACCTCTTTGAAGTGTGAAGAGTTGTTTATTGCTCGTCATTTAACCATCTGGATATTTATTCAAAATATACATGTACGATATTCACTAATTTCAACTAATATAGTGTGTATAATTCATATTCACAGTACACACACACCTATCCTATTTATGACTCAACGTGTAAATGTATCTTGTGTTAATAAATTATAAATATAAAATATAAATATATAATAAAATTCAAACATACACACATACTTGCTAATGAATGTCACTTGGTAGCATTTGCTTTGCTTCAGTGTTAATGCATAGTTTTTATTAGATAAAAATATACAGTGATGTGTAACTATATTTTTTATGCCCACAAATAAAACAACATTAAAAATCACTTTTATTTTGTTGATATTTTTAAAAGCAGTAAGGATGCGGGGAAACACACATAGAGGTTCTCTAACTTCAAAACATTAGTATAATGGATAATTTTATTTATATAAGTATAGAAACAGTGTGTTGGACAATCATGATGTAAACACTTTTCACGTGAAGATTTTGATGTGCTTATCTTAAATCACAGTTTTGTTAGTTTATTTCAAAAGCTATAATAGATATGTAAATCAATGAAGATACTTACATCTGTTAAATGATACTGTGTTCACTAATAAAATATTTACTTTGAATACAATTTTTTCCCTAAAAAAACACTTAACATGAATTTTATATTGGTGGCGAATTTAATTGTATCGGTGTTTATATTCTTACAATTCTTGTTACAATTTTAATTGGTATAAGTGGCATACTCCTTACAGTGATTATGTATTGAATGTCGATGTTACATAGTATTGGGTAAAAACAGTGTGATGGAAGTCATACTGTAAACTATTTTTATATGACGAATGTTGATGTGCGTGCTGTGCTTATCAATTAAAAGTAAATTTGACTTCATTGTTATTTTGGTGCTTTGCTGTAATTACATGAACAATTATAATAAAAGTTTGACAAAAGAAATTGGTTATTAAATTTATTCTACCTACATCACTAAGTTTACTTAAACATTAATTATTAATATGATTTATTTAAGCATATGATATGTGAGTCTAAATCGTCTAGTACCCATACAGTCATCTCCATATTCAGACCACTTGATATGGAGGTGGTCTCAATATCACCACAATTGTAAATTTAAAGTCATGAGAGCAAGACTTGGATCATTACTATAAACAGTCACATTTACAATTACAGGGGTTGATATTGCTAATGATATATAGGGGGGAAAATGGGACGGCAAAAAGTGGTGTAGAGGTCGTCTTAATATAGATTCGACTGGATATACTAGTACTGTAGTAACATCTACGGCTCCATATATTCTATTCCTTATATAATGATATCTACTTAGGCTAATACATTTATTTATACAATACAATTCTAATAATCTCCTAATTTAAAAGAAATAGTGTATGACAATAAACTAATACAAATATATATTAAATTACTTATATATACTATATACAGAGTGTTGAACAAATGAACTTTTAAAAAATCTATTTTCTGTCATAATATTATAGACTTATCTACGATAATTAAGCCTTAAAATGAGGTATTAATTGCCCAGATGTCACAGTGCTATCACTGCTTTGACGCTAATGACGCACATAATTCTCATGACGGAGCAGCCCATGTTCTCATGACGGAACGACGCAAATAACGCACATGACGGACCAGGTTCTCATGACGGATCAACTTCAGTTTACCCTCCTTACTGACAGACACCTACCAACATTTTTTCAGTCAACCACCGACTAAGCTAGCAATCAGTGTTTTTCTTTGCCAGTCGCCGGTTTGACTTTCCTATCTACCATTTTTTATGACCGACAACGAGTCACATGATCCAGAGGCCGGGTAAAGGTGAAGGTCGTGAACTAATATATGGCTGGTTTCCAAACACGCAAATACGTATGTACAATATACTTGTATCCCTCAGATTGTAAACCATTGTCAGAAACAGATCAACCGTTTGAAAACACGAAGACATTTTTTTTATCTTCCTACCAACGCCATATTATTTCAACTTTTTTTTTCTCGTTTTACCGACTTGCATTTTCAAGCATTTTTTTTTTTTTTCGTCCGAGCGACCTGCACTAAATGAATCCCTTTTTTCTTTCAATCCCTACCTATCCAAAAAATGTTGCCTGAATTTTTTCGTCAAAACTACAAATATAGTTGGACTGGCCTTACTGTTACAGACCTGTATACTGACAAGAACTGGGAACAGCTAGTATATATATAAAGGAAGAGGCGATTTTTTGTGTCACAAAAGGCTTTTTAACCACAACGTACACACTCCAAATTGTGTATGTACAATCAGGACAACTTGGTGGTCGTTATAATGTCACATTTCAAACCAAATAAATTGGTTTTTATGATAAAAAAAAAAAAAAAAAGAATTTTTAGAAAGGTTGCTTACAGGGCCATGTTTGTTAAAGGTACGTAATACGTTAAACGTTTGAATATGTCAAACGGGTACGTTGTTGTCACACGTACAGTCATACAACAGGGAGCTGGGGAGGGTGGTGCGGTGATTGAGGTGCATTTTATCTGCTCGGACCTGTTTTGAGGAGGGGTGTTGGCAGAAAGGGTGTGTGTGTCCATATGGCAATGGGGACACGGCTGGTGTCCATATGGGGTGGGGGTATGGCTGGTGGTGAGGCAGGGAGGAGCATTTAATCTGTTCCAGATCTCATCAATTTCAACTCAAGCAGCAGCAGAAAGGGGGTGATTGAGATGCACATTTAATGGTCTGCACGTGTTTACCAGGGGTTTGGAGTAGCTGGAGGGAGGGATATTAGAGGGATCAAGCATTGCCACATACATGTAGTGTGTGTATGCCTGTCACATATGACTGTGGGAGGAAAGGTAATGGAGGTGTATTTAATCTTTCCCACACCTGTATAGTGACGGGAGCTGGTGTGAGGGATGTGGGACAGGGGAAAGAATGGGAAGGGAGGAGCATTTAATATATTCCAGATCTCATCCGTTTCAACCAGAGCAGCAGCAGAAAGGGGGTGCATTAATTATGGACCTGTTTAGATGGGGATGGGGTAGAGAGGGTTGGGGAGAGAAGAGGGGGTGGCGGTGGAAGGGTAGGGATGAGTGGGACATTGAATCTGCTCTGCACGTGTTTACCATGGGTAGCAGTAGCTGGGGAGGGATATTAAAGAGATCAATCATTGCCATATTTAGTACATTTAGTGTGTAAATGGCTGTAACATATGACGATGGGAGGAAGGTGATGGAGGTGTATTTAATCTGTCACAGACCTGTATTCTGACGAGAACTGGTTCGAGGGATGTGGGACAGGAGGAAGGATGGGGACGGAGGAGCATTTAATGTGTTCTGGATCTCACCTGTTTCAACCGAGCAACGCCGGGTAAACAGCTAGTTGTGTACATAAATAATAAAACTTTTATATTCGGATTTTCAAAAGAAAAAATAATTATATATGTATGGAATTATATTTTTCTTACATACATGTTATATTTCATATTGATAACATAAATATGCAATCGATTAAATAAATCAATAAATATCAAGGTTATAAAAAAGTGTTTATAGTTTGTAGTGTTTGTGGATACATCATAGATACTGTCACCTGCACTTCTCAATAATCACCTGAGATCAAAACAGTCAAACATGGTAAGTTTTTTATTATCAATAATGACTATTGTATTAATCACGATTATGAATCACAGTGACGATTAATGGTTATGGGGGCGAAAAGCTATTCATATAATATATAAGTTTCATTGAAATTGGAATGTATTAATTGCTTTTTAAAAACAAAGAACTACTAAATTAACTTGTATTTACATACTTCTGTTAAATTAAATTTACAGTGATAGCAATGTAATGTATTATCTGAAAAAAGTATTCAAGGTAAGCTTTAAGTGCTTATAACAAAACACAATTAGATATAAATGTATATAGGCAGTTTAGATACTTAAAAAGTATTAATTTAAACACTACTAGCATCATATCGGATGTCAAGTACAATCATTACGGTTATCTTTAAAATAAATCTGATCGGCATTACGGTTATCTATAAAGAATCATTACGGTATCAGCGCCGAAATTATTTTGTCAAATATCATCTAAACTAAAACCATTGTACGTTCACAATGATTCCTAAGGTTCCCAATGTGATAATACGCTGCACTACCCCATAATTACTGTTAAACACTTATTAGAATCTTCAATATTGTAGAAGATTCAAAGTGATGAAACCCCACCTTCCGCTTATCTTGGATAACCGTAATGTACATTACGGTTATCAGTGTCGGCACTGTGAGATTGGGATAGTGCTAAAGTTGTGTGCAAGGAGTCAAACCTACTGGACAGACAAATTCTAGAGTCCATAACAATCCGAAGGACTGAGGAGAACATGAACAGAGATGAAGGAGCATACCAGTTATCTCACGCCTACGACAACCTTCTGAGACCTAGGGCAGCCCCAAACCACCGCGCACGCCCCGACCACCCCCCAACAACAAACACTGACTGACTTCAACTTCTGTCACGTGCTGCCACCTGGTGACAGAAAAGTTCAGACGATGGACATTGAAAATGTCCGAAAATATTAAGACAATATAGTAAGTTTTTTAAGGATTTATCACAAAAATTAGTGTTATATATATAATTACTGAACTTGCTTTCAAAGCGGCGACCCCCAGTGAATCTCGAATTTCGACATTTTTACCCACCAGTGCCGCTTTGGCGCTTCAAACCTAGACGCTGCTTCCCTGCCTTACTACTATTTCAATGTTCCCATAATCACTGTGCGCTTTCAATCTCTTAATTTACGAGAAAACTGCTTTCAGAAATGTCGAGTCGACAACGGGTTTTCTACGCGACCGCTTTATTTCCGGGTGTTCGCGTAGCGCTCGTAAAAAACGACTGTCCCGATAATAGTTTTCACAACGGAGCACGGAACGGGGATTGTGAAACCGATAGAAAAATCTACATTAAAAAATTGCATTGCATCAAACTATGTTCAACACCCTCCAAGCCAACGGTCAATAATCTCAAATCTTCAAAATATCATTTTTAAGAACAAACCAAAATGTTGTTGATCCTAAATTACCCTATATCTATACTACCCCAGAGATGTGAACCTATCAACAATATAAAATCTTCATCCGAACCTTGAAAAAATCTTAATTTTCCAGTAAAAATCTTAATAAAAAAATGAAAAAATCTTATTAAATCTTAATGTTTTTAAGGTTTAGTACATACTTAAAATGACAATAAAACAAGTAGTCGCCGGGAACGCCGTGAAATCTCCCTTTCCCCGACAGGTCATTTCCCATCAGGCCATTTTCGAAAAAGTAGGGCCAAAGTACCTCAAATATCAAATCACATGGGGAGAGTGATAGTCATACAAAATGTCAAGTTTGGTGATGATAGGTAATAAAGTCTTTCCAGGGAGACAGATAAACACAAATTGTAATAATTTGTTTTTAAAACACATCGTATTTCTCATCAAAAGTAGGCCAAAGTACACCAAAATCTAATCAGCTCTGGAGAGTGGTACAACAATGCTAAATATGAAGTTTGGTGACCATAGGTCAAATACTTCTCCCTGTAGAGTGTTAACAAGGTTTATTACGGAACCCTCGGTGAAGTTCAAAAGTAGGCCAAAGTACACCAATATCAAATCACGTGAGGAGAGTGATATAGACATATAAAATGTCAAGTTTGGTGGATGATAAGTCATGCCACTGTTCCCAGAGACAGATAAAAACACAATTATGTAATACTTGTTTTAACCCACACATCGTAATCTCATCAAAAAGTAGGCCAAAGTACACCAAAATCTAATCACCTCTGGAGAGTGTTATAACAAAGCTAAAAATATGAAGTTTGGTGACCATAGGTCAAATACTTCTCCCTGTAGAGTGGTAAACAAGGTTTTTACGTAACGCTCGCAAGTTCAAAATAGGCCAAAGTACACCAATATCAAATCACGTGAGGTGAGTGATAATAGACATACCAAATGTCAAGTTTGGTAAATAAGTCATAAACTGTTCGCAGGAGACAGATAAAACACAATTACGTAATAATTTGTTTTTAAAACACATTGTAACTTCATAAACAGTAGGTCAAAGTACACACCAAAATCTAATCAGCTCTGGGGGAGTAGTACATCAAAAGTTAAATATGAAGGCTTAAAACCATAGGTCAAATACTTCTCCCTGTAAAGTGTTAACAAGGTTTATTATGTAATGCTCGTAGTTCGTCAAAAAGTAGCCAAAGTACAAACAAAATTTTTGAGAGGTACTTCTTTCCTCAAACAAGACATATTCAATTTGCAAATCAATAGCTCAAGTAGCTGAGTTATCAGCCTGTTTATTTCGGACGATGGCACAGACAGAAGTAAAGCAAGAAATCCCCCGGTTCTCGGCCCTGGGAGATTTAATATGAGAAAATATTAATTCAAATACTATTTGTATAGTGGGTATTAAAATTACTAAGTATTTGATGGTTTCATACTTACCCCATATATTTAGCATATGTCTGTGTGATGGTCGTCTTGACACTCCTGTCATTTTACAAGGCTTCATTATTCTGCCACTGTAACATCCATACACATCTATACTTACATGTACACAATGTAACAACCCCAAACCCATCCCTAGCGTGTCAGTTAACTCCTTCGAATGTGTTGCAAATTTTCACCAATCATAGTAACTTTTCAGTTCAAAGAGGTTTTAGTAACCTTAAAAGTGATCATTGAGTATTAAAAAATACCTTTGACTTCGGTAATACGGTCACCAATAATTTCATATAGTTTTCAAATAAAATGATCTTTGTATCGATGCGCAATTATTTAAAAACATTAACATCGTAGGAAAATTTTGAGACCGGGCGGACATTTTGTGAACTTCGCCTTGGCCTTCCAAAAAGGCAGTGTTCATCCTAGAACTTGAGGCATTGTGAATTGACCCAATTACAGCAAAAGTTATGGGTAAAAACACAGAACAATGGGGACAGAAACGAATAAGGGCATATTTTCGGTTAGGTTTGACCTATAGTTGTAATTGTATACTAAGAATACACTTGCTTTAAAGTTCCCACAAGTTTGAAGACTATGCAGTTAATATTTACAATTTTTGACTATCGTTTTACAGTGGTGCCATTCTTCAAATCCGCCATCTGACCAAACACATGAGAATCCACACTTGACCAGGCACATGAGAATCCACAGTGTTTCCAAATTCAAGGGACGAACGTGATTGTTTGAAAAAGAGCAATATTCACGTCTGCAGCTAATAAAGCATTCACTTTTATAAAGTTTCATCTTGGTTATTCACAAAAACAACGAAGATTACGGAAGACGGAATGACCGCTCATTGTATATTGTGGAGAGGGCGTGTGACACTGCTATTTAATGGGACTTATGGCGCATAAAAATCTGTGCAGGGATGGGTCATTTGATATTAGTATGGGTCATTGGCGCAGGGCGCTATGCCCTAGGGATGAACACTGAAAAAGGTCTCTGGTTTATTGAGGGTTGCAACTAACTTCAATCAGAGCAGCCCCTTTCATAAGGGTATGGAAAGTTCGAGAAATGCTTCCCTGCATATTTTGGTAGGTGATCCACCGAAATTCTTTTGAGTATAGGGGTTTAGTCCCACGTATTTAAAGTTTCAATTCAGTTTGAAATTAACTTAAAATTTTATTTTTTGGCGTGATCATCGACCTTTT
The DNA here is from genome assembly GCA_019095985.1 of Streblospio benedicti. Lineage (NCBI taxonomy): Eukaryota > Metazoa > Annelida > Polychaeta > Spionida > Spionidae > Streblospio > Streblospio benedicti. The sequence goes on along the minus strand of JAGTTF010005283.1, from coordinate 17,133 downwards.
ATTAGATTAACTGTTTTTCTTTCATAATATACACAGTTTAAGATGTTTAAGACCGCAATACATGGTTGCAAATTGGATTGAAAAAATGCTATTTAAAACCCCTAGTTTTTCGTGGTGCACAAGATGCAACTTTTGCATAGCATGCACAGAAGAACTGCGTCATGTGTTTTTGTTTACGTAAAAAACGTGTTTATGCTAGAGAAGTAATGTTAAATTCACATGATTTTCTTTAACTACAACCCTCCTAAAAATATATTAATATAATATTTATAATCTACAGAAGTTTGTGTTTCCAACCATATCAATTATGAAATATTTGTGGGACATTTCATTGACAAACTTTGAAGATAAACATGGTTAATGTAGAGGATCTTTCCGATCGGGAATTTGACAGCTAAATCTTAGCTATATATTAAGAACCTGCCAGTGAACTTTTGCCACATATATCAGTCTATATTTCACCTAAAAATATTTTAATGTTATGACTATAAACTATAGAAGTATGCATTTCCAACCATACCAATCACAAAAAAATTAGGACTTTTTATGACTAAACTTTGGAAGTCAAAATGAATATCGCATCCGCCATGAATTTGACAATGGCAATAAGAATTTTAGTAACAGGGAAGATAGATATTGGATGATATTTCAGCTATAAGTCGTTCAATCATAATATAGTTACCATGGAAATAATCTGTAGAGATATGCGATTATATACAATATACAAGTAATAATTGCTCAATCCAATTAGTTTATTTTGATCATCATTTAAGTACATAGCCACATTTGACAGTTGGGACTCAGTCGCATTATCGTGACAATCTTTTTGCAGAATATTACAGCAAAAAAAACTATTTAGTAATTTGTGTTGAAATAGTGAAAAACAAGAAACAACAGGCAATTTTGTATATAGGACTTTTTTGAATTGATGCTATAGCAAACACTGGAAAAACAACACATAGATTAAAAAAGTGATCTTTGATATTGGGTGAAGCCAAGAACGGAAGAACAGGGGCAAAAGCTGGAAAATGTCAGGTTTTTGCAACATGCTGACAAGGAAAAACAAGGAATCACAACAGCCAAAAATTTGTCGCTAAATTGGCCATATTTCTCTTATTATCCATCGGATTTTTAAAATCTTTTTTAAATTGTTTCTGTTATCATTTTTTGAAAAATAATTCATGGTGGGATTGCAATTTTCTCTCATGGATCATAACACCAGCCATTGCAAATGGGTTTCCATCAAATATTATTTCCATCAAATATGAAACTCGTCCAAACTGAACGTGGTGTCATATGACAAGAGTTGTGCCGAAAAATCAGAATAGATAATATTTATGATTCTATAAGTCAATGAAGTTCTATCACTCAATATATGTAAACTTACCTTTTGGATTTGAAACAGGATGTTTTCAGTGGAAAAATAATCTTCAGCCTTGGACAAAATTGATGCTGCTTCCGTCCGTGGTCCGTTCCGTCCCATGTTTTAGTAGACGCCCGCACCATCTTCTTGTGCAACGCAGATTACAATGTGCATAAATGGGCCCTTTAGTAGATTTCACAATGGTAAATTTCCTTTTCGTGTAGCTTGGAATAAATACTTGATCCTTTCTCTTAGTAATCTTCGATATTAGTAATCATAAAATGTAATATTTCTGTGTTTTATTATTCGAGAATTTATTGAGAGGAAGACGACATTTGTTCACGTAACAACTTCCGGTTTATTTGACACGTTGACAAAAACTATAGTCTCAATCAACCAGACTCTGTAATGGCGGCGCTCATTTCATTTCATTCTGTATGCAATACAGAGTTTGGTTGAACGAGGCTACAAAAACTACAGAGTGAAGTGATATTATTACATCCTCCTCACAAATAAAGAAATTAGCTGTCTTGTTTTGATAACATGAGTTAATTTGTTATTCTTGTTCATCATATAGTTTGTAAAATAGGGTATTATGAATAAAACATTTCTAATCAAACATGAAACTAACAATGTAACAGTAATGCTATACTTAGTCTAGTTGTATACAAAATGAAAACAACATTTATACTGTGGTGTTATTTAGTGGTATTTATACCATGCATCCAAACTGCGAGGCTCTGAAGCAATGCAGCTTATAACATAACAGTCTGTTGATCTTCTCAACTTGCATCAACTGAGCTTGTGACAACGGCAAGATTTTACTGATGTCTTCATGAGAGGGATCTACATGTAGTATTAGTTGTGTTGATAATTCAACTGGCCAGCCAGTGATTGGATGGTTTTGAAACACTAATGGAATCTCATGGTGTATTTGGTGAATGAAAGATTGCCTTAAATTTTCTGTTTTGGAAAAGGTCATAAGGAAGTGAGCCATACTTTCATCTTCTTCTCTACACAATGGACAGGTCTTGTCTGTGGTCTGGTTGAAAGCTGCTCTATTGCTTTGCAGAATGTGAGTGCCTGTCATCTTTGCTTTGATGTGAGCTCTTCTTACATCCCTATTGTTGCATTCCGTGGACCTCCAGACTAGATGTGGTTAGCCATGTGTGAAGGTGGTGGTCAAGTAGCTCAGAGTGGATTTTGTGCCATAATGCCAAGCAATGGTGGAAGTTTGTATTAAGTTTGTATTTTCTCAGCAGCTTCTGTGTTGTTATCACCCAACTGTTTGAGGATAGAGGTTTCAGGGCAATTTGTCTGATGGTGATCTCTAGCAAAGTTGGATTCTCCATGATGCTGTGAGCCATGACAAGTTGCCTCTGATCTAGAGTAGCTTCCACAGGGAGACAGTCTAAAAGTATGTAGAGACTTGCACTTGCTGTTCTGTCAGGCAGTGACATGATATGCTTTAGGAATGTTCTTGTGGCTACCTCTAACTTATTCATGTTTAGTTTGTTGATGTTTATTGCTTCCATGCGATATAGCATTCGAGGCTGGATAAAAACTTGGTAGATGTGCCAGGGAGATGGTGGGGTTTATGCCATTTTGATCATGAAGGCCTGCTCTCATGATGGCATAAGTTGTAGTCCGGGACAACCTGCTCTCTTCCATTTTGCATCTATTTCTTTATTAGCTTCTAGCAACCTTTTGATGTCCGCATTTCATATTGTAAATAACACAGACATTCGCTACAGGCAATGCATTGGACCTAACAAAGAGATGATACTCGAGACATGCTCAAGCTGCTTTTATCACCTGAAATATGCCAAACACCAATATTTTTTGCTCTCAATGTCTTGCACCTTCCACCCATGAATATGGACTGTCAGGTTATGGCATCAGTAATGCAAAACAAAATGAAGCAATGCATACTACTATTGAGCAGATATCTCATGTACAGCGACATTTCACAGATAAAATGAATAAGCAACTGAAATCCCAAGATAACAGTAACTCTATACACAGGAATCTACAAAAGAGCTGATATCTGATGCTCAGTGAGATGTTACAGATATAGCGGGTAAGCAGCTGAAATCCCAAGACGATGACAGTAATTTTGATACGGTGAAATCCGTACATTCCCACTCAAATGGAAGATCCAGTGAAGACCAATCGGCCACTCAGACTCAGAGATGGAGACAACTTAGGTCAACTAGAGACTGTCTGCTCATCTACCTAGGAATCTACAAAAGTGCTTGTGGACAAACTGCCTTATGGAGGAATTGTGTCTGAGAGCCACCATAATGACTCAATTAGTGATGTGGAAGTCTTGCCTGATGACAATGAGGAGTGCAAAGAACCCATACTGGCTACTCCCCCTTGACAATGGCCTCAGCGCATGATCACCAACAGCAACTTACAACGTGATGTGAAATACCAGCAAGATCTCTCAGAGGACAGCAGACTGAGAGGAACCCAACAACATTCCAACCACAGACAACAGAGTATTAGGCGACGGACTTCTAATGCACAGAAACCGACAGTCGCAGACTTTATTGTTGGTCAAGGTACTGCCCAGGTCTTCAGGTCGCACGACGAGGTGGCGGCAAAGAGATGTTGGGCACCTACAACCGTACTTGCACTGTTATATTTGTTACCAGCCTGCATCCTAAGACATCCTCCCAT
>JAGTTF010005283.1:0-12985 GCA_019095985.1 Streblospio benedicti | reverse complement strand
ATCTATATATTTGAATCAATATTTATTTAATGGAACCCAATAGAAGTTTATATTCTGTGATATTTGTGTCTGTTACCTGCAGTGACATGGAGCTGGCCAGCAGCTGTTTGCGCGTCGTCATACAGCGCTGGTCACTGATGTCCTCCTCCGTCCCCGCAGCTGGCTCAGCAGGGTCACGATCTTCTCCGTCTCATCGTGGTTTGTGCCTTTGGGGATTTGCTCTAAGATGGCCGCCTAAAGAAATATTGAAATCATTTTTTTCACTTGCCATGTACATGTATTTAAGTTATTGGCTGAGTAAAGGTTTCATTTCAGTCTGAGACAGCTGAAGCGTTGTACACATGGATTATGCAACAAAGTCATTGTGTTATTGGTCGTTCACATTTATTTCGGTATACAAGAAAAATCGAGTTTACTAATTTCTGAAACCTACCACAGTAATAATTTATAGTTATCCAGAATCTATATTTTTCAACCTATATGTAGACATACAACACGAATCTTCGACCATTATGATACTTTTGTTATTTACATGTTTATTTTTATTATGGGAATTTTCCTTGTCAACATTAATGCAGAAAAATGAGTATTCGATTTTTTAACATTTCTGACGTTATTTACATTATTTACATCATGAATGCAAGATTTTACGAGGAGCATAAGTTGTTTTGGTCTTGAGTCAAGAAACTCATCACCTGTTAAGCTATGTTATTTTGTTCTCATTGCTTATTTAGGCTTCAATAATTATATTTAGTGTTTATAAATGTATATAGCATGGAATGATTGGCTATAATCGCCGGTAATCACATTTAAAATTTCATATCGATTATATCAGAAATGCAGTGCTCCCTAGCCAGACTAGAATCATGTGTGCTTTGCAAAACATAAACAAAAGACACCATGATGTTTGGTGAAATATTGTCGACAAACGTAATCATTATGGTTTTTAATCAGGATGATACAAGCAGTTTTTGCACTAAGCTTTCAACAGCCTCTTCTGTTTTGTTCAAGCTTAGTGTAAAAACTGCTTGTATTATCCTCATTAAAAACTATAATGATTACGTTTGTCTCACATTGGAGTAATTTGTAATATAGATCTACACAATTTTAGATTTCTACCTCGCCCATCTATCAAACGGTAATTTAAAACCATTTCTGTTTACAAATTAAATTTTTCAAGTGCATAAATTGTATTTCTCATTGTGGTATTGTCGAGGAAGACAAATAACAATTCAGTGATGATTCTAGTGGCGCTTTAGAATCATCACTGCAATTGGTGCACAGCACACAGCTTTCCTTCCGTTACACCCACCTGGATTCTTCCTCTGCATTTTGCACGTGAGTGAGCGCCTCCATCACATTAACATTTTTTCACCGTCCGCGCCCATCAGAGGGTATTTCTCCCATCTCAGGCAGTTTTTGTGCAGCTAAAACTGCGGTTTAATGCGGAAAACCACAGCTGACAGGAAATCATGATCAGAGAACTTCGATAAGGCCCTGGAAATCACGCATTTATTGTATTTCATATGAACAAAAGAGAACAAGATCTGATCTGCTTTGAGAGGCATGAAACCGACGCAGAACAATTAATATTCTACTTTCATTTTTTGATTTCATGGTATACTTCAGTACTATGAATGATTAAATATATATCTTATCACAACCAAGATTTTTCATGTATAAGTCAGCTCATGGGAAAAGAAAACCCACCTCCATCACATAATCTAGCCTCGGGGCAGCCTCCAGCCTTGAGCTCATTGAGCAGTAGAGACTGAGCGAGGCCGAAGTTGCTCTGTTTGCGGCACAGGCAGATGGTTGCAAGTTGCAGCACACCAATCTCATCTTGAAGGTCTGCAAGCAAATGCATGAGTTATTGAGAGTTCTATCTGATCTATTAGTCTAACGGATATTTACTGCTTTATTTGTTGGTCTCACTCGGATTTACACCAACTAAGTTTGACTAGATGGCTTTGATTTGCCACGCAGGAAGAATTCTATAATCTTGCATGTTGATCATCTTGAAATTTCACATTCATACACAAAAATGTATCTGGCATTGAACCAGGATGCTGTATCTTCATCTATCTAAGACTGAGCACTCACTGAGTTTGAGTGGTGCCTTGAGATGCTTGAGTGCCCCCAGGGAGATGCCCACATCGCGCCCAGCAGAGGGTATTTCTCCCATCTCAGGCAGTTTTTGTGCAGGTAAAACTGTGGTTTAATGCGGAAAACCACAAAAAACATGGTAAGAAATATGAGTGTCTTTTGAAAGAACACAGCTCCTCATCCTCCAGAGAACCGCCCGGGACCAGCTCTAGGTGGTCACGAGCTGACAGGAAATCATGATCAGAGAACTTCGATAAGGCCCTGGAAATCACGCATTTATTGTATTTCATATGAACAAAAGAGAACAAGATCTGATCTGCTTTGAGAGGCATGAAACCGACGCAGAACAATTAATATTCTACTTTCATTTTTTGATTTCATGGTATACTTCAGTACTATGAACGATTAAATATATATCTTATCACAACCAAGATTTTTCATGTATAAGTCAGCTCATGGGAAAAGAAAGCCCACCTACTAAATTTATCATCAATTCACTTCAACCATCAATGAACTTCAAACTCATAATCAAGATGAGACAGTCAATGCCAACGACTCACTTGACATAGTTGATGTCTATCTGTGACTGGAAGGCCACGAGGAGTGTGGTGGAGGGACAGTCCTGCCGATATGCGGACAGAGTCTGCTGTCACTCAATAACGGAATCCCAGTCACCCAGACGCATGTATGTGTCGTTCACCTAACAGGATGAAGGAAATGGTGGAAATAACTACGCATGAGGCGCAAAACAAACTGAGATTCAAGTTGAAAGATCCAAATAATTTCTTCAAAAGTTGAACTGTTGTTGAAACTTGATTCACTGAAGTTCCTCATAGACATAAATTAGCTACAGCAATAACAAAAGGAACTGACCTCATTGACAACAAACTCGACGATGTCTGGGTCTGGTACTGGTCAACGTTGTGCTTCTCTTTCTCTTTCTTGAGCAGATGAGCCATGCTGATGATACCGGTCACTGGGCTTGTTTCTTTTTGTTTCGGAGACTCCTCCATCTCCTCCATCTGAAAAAAAGAACAAAATAGTGCAAGATTTTGGGATAAAATGGTAAACCAGTAAAAAAATTTTATAAATCTATCATATTGTTTTTTCTACATTGACAAATACAAATTCTTGCGTTTCACTTTAAATTGGAGCCTATTAAACCATGTAAAAAACTAAAAAAATATATTAAACAGAAACACATTTTACTGCATACATAACTTAAAGAATACAAGTAAATTAACTTACTGAAGTTGCCAATATTTTTAATAAATTATTCACATTGCTTTTCTGTACCAAGATGTTTATTATTGTTGATAGTTTATGCCGCATTGAGTAAAAGCGACGAATATTTATTTTAACATCAAAACGCTATTTCTTTCATGAGCAGATTAACATGCTGATGATACCGGTCACTGATGCTTGTGTTGGGGGGAACTCATTTCGGAGACTCCTCCATCTCCTCCATCTGAAAAAGAACAAAATAGTGCAAGATTTTGGGTTTGATCACCAGCATCTTTACCATATTCAGCCTCATAATGTGCTATTCTTTAACTGGTTAAATGTGCTCAGGTCTAGATGCAGCCTCCTATATTTTGTATCTTTTAACATAATTTTTGAAGAATATTAACTTGTTACTGCCTGATCTTCTGTAAATGATATGGTTATGAAGTTTAAATGTGCACAGTCAACAAAAGTTTGAGGGTTGATGTAATAAAAACAGAAATTTGTGATAATTTTCAACAGGCACCATAAAAATTAATAAATATCAAAAGTAGCATTTAACTTGAATGGGAGAAGACGCAATGTGTCTAGAAAAATGAGCTGTTGTTTTAGACTATCCAAACTCTTACTTTAATGTCGTCTAGTGGAGAGTCAAGTGCCATGAAATTCTTCAAAGCAGCCTTGTATTCATCCAGAGCATACCTGCAACATCAAAAAGTGTATATACAAATCTCTATCAATGTTCATCAGAATTATAATCAACATGATGAATCTGACAATTATATAAAAAGTCTTCTGATAACTAACAGCGCCGACCATCGCTTCTCCTTGTGCAACGCAGATTACAATGTGCATAAATGGCCCCTTTAGTAGATTTCACAATGAAATTTTCCTTTCCGTGTAGCTTGGAAGAAATACTTGACCCTCTCTCTTAGTAATCTTTGACATTAGCAATCATATATACGTAATATTTCTGTGTTTTATCATTTTATTTAAGTGGAAGACGACAATTTTACACGTAACAACTTCCGGTTAATTTGACACGTTGACAAAAACTATAGTCTCGATCAACCAGACTCTGTAATGGCGGCGCTCATTTCATTTCATTCTGTATACAATACAGAGTTTGGCTGAACGAGGCTACAAAAACTACATAGTGAAGTGATATTATTACATCCTCCTCACAAATAAAGAAATTAGCTGTCTTGTTTTGATATCATGAGTTAATTTGTTATTCTTGTTCATCATATAGTTTGTAAAATAGGGTATTATGAATAAAACATTTCTAATCAAACATGAAACTAACAATGTAACAGTAATGCTATACTTAGTCTAGTTGTATACAAAATGAAAACAACATTTATACTTGAGTTCAATCTAGTGGTATTTATACCATGTATCCAAGCTGTGAGGCTCTGAAGCAATGCAGCTTATAACATAACAGTCTGTTGATCTTCTCAACTTGCATCAACTGAGCTTGTGACAACCCGGGGTGACAACGGCAAGATTTTACTGATGTCTTCATGAGAGGGATCTACATGTAGTATTAGTTGTGTTGATAATTCAACTGGCCAGCCAGTGATTGGATGGTTCTGAAACACTAATGGAATCTCATGGTGTATTTGGTGAATGAAAGATTGCCTTAAATTTTCTATTTTGGAACAGGTCATAAGGAATCTACCTCAATTCCTAGGCTAGAGGCTATCTTAGTTTTACTTCTTTTGTACATACACACGTCTTTTCTTTAAATATTCTTGCAATTCTTTCACCGACTTCCCATGGCAAGTAGATCTATTCATTTTGAAAAGTGTTTACAAAATACACAGAGTCCACTTGTAATAAATTTCACTAATCTATATATATAAAAGAAGAGGCGATTTTTTGTGTCACAAAAGGCTTTTAAACCACAAGACGTACACACTGCAGATTATGTATGTACAATCAGGACAACTTGGTGGTCGTTATAATGTCGCATTCAAAACCAAATAAATTGGTTTTAATGATACAGTCATACAACAGGGAACTGGGGAGGGTGGTGATGGAGACCATTTTATCTGCTCTGGACCTATTTTGAGGAGGGGTGTTGGCACAAAGGGTGTGTGTGTCTATATGGGGGGGGGGCAGACATGGGTGGTGGTGGAGCATTTAATATGTTCCAGATCTCCCCAATTTCAACCCGAGCAGCAGCAGAAAGGGGGTGATCGAGATGCACATTTAATGGTCTGCACGTGTTTACCAGGGGTAGGAGTAGCTGGAGGGAGGGATATTAGAGGGATCAAGCATTGCCACACACATGTAGTGTGTGTATGGCTGTCACATATGACTGTGGGAGGAAGGTGATGGAGGTGTATTTAATCTTTCCCCGACATGTATATGATGTATATCAATAAATGATGCTGGGACAGAACTATTCCAAGAAGACTCTGTGCGTTGTGGACTGTGGTGCTACCGCCAAAACTTGCAAAAGTGTCTTGGGAATGTCACAAATTTTACAGAGGCATTACTTACCGAAGATCGTGCATCCAAGCAAATACGCTTGTCCTGTGTGTTCCCTGATGTATGTACAGTTTAGCGACTTATAAATTAAAGCCAAATATCAATGATACACGCTATTACCAGCAGTATCAATGACACACAAAAAAAAATTCCTGCATAACTTGCCGTCTCACAGCCTCGTTCTGAGACGCATGTTCAATCATCGTTTTAAAAATTCAACTTTTAAGGTCGCACGACATCATTTGACAGAGTAAAATGCTATAGTAAATCTAAAATTATGGTGATTGGAAAAGGGACTAGTGAAAAAGAATGGCCGCTGGAGATAAGCTATTAAAAGAGACACAGACATACAAATACCTGGGCGTCATAATAAATAGATATCTTACGGACACAAAACACATTAAAGGCAATTTGGATATCAAAGCATCAAAGGGAGCTGCGTACACCAGATTTACATTGGCAAGTCATTCTGATATAAATAGAATTGATTTCGGCAACACCTTATGGAAAAATGCATTACTTCCTAGCTTATCACGTGCATGTGGGATATGGTTTACAAATACACAGTCATCTCAATCAACAATGCATTCTGCCCAATATAAATTTGCTAAAGCAGTATTGAAACTACACTGTACCCCTCTGCTGTAGCTACAATTGCTGAGCTAGGATGGCTTCCCATTGATGGGGAGCTAGACATTAAAAGAATTGAGTACTTTCAGCGTTTAAAACAACTATGTCAAGTCTCAGTCACCAAAATGGTTTTTAATGAGTTGCAAGATCTGCATCTATCACACATTGACACTCCATTTAAGTACTTTAAAAGTATGAAAGTGATTTTTGAAAAATATGGTTTAGATCAATGGATGAATATGGATGTTTTTCCCATTAAAAGATTGAAGCATTTTGTATATGAGAAGTGTGCTCGTGAAAGGATGGATCATATATCTATGAAACCCTCTCTTAACAACTTTACAAAATCCGAAGAGGGGTGTTCATCCTATCTTGGGGGGGGGGGACCTCGGGGGCCAGCCCCCCCCCCTCCTCCGTCTGATCAAGCTTCTCCTGAAGAAGTTTAAGCTGCGTACAGGTGTACTAGGCCTTGGCGAAGATATGGCCCGACAACACAGAGGAACAGGCTTGTGTCACCTGTGTGGACTTTACGAGAATCCAAAACATTTTACATTACACTGCCCTTTATTTAATACAGAAAGAGAATTCATGGTTAACAATATTAAAGAATATACGAATGATGCTATGTTTGGGGAAAATATTAGCTCCCCCAAGAATTTTATGCATTTGCTTCTGGGGGAACATGATAACGTTTTTAACAGTGCCTTTATTAATTTTATATCCTTAGCTTGGAAAAAGAGACTTGATATTCTTTTAATTTAATGTTTCTATGTCTTATTACCCGTATTAAAGGGTGTATTGCATCTATCATATATATGTATATCTTATTGTACATAACGTTTTAATGTCAAAGAATGTGTATATAATAAATGCTATTGATTGAACGGAGTTCCCGAAATGAAATCAGACCAAGTTACTGTTATCTTTGTTGATCATGATGATGACTTTAGTATCATGTTACCCCGTTTGTTTTAAAGTACGCTATCACTAAATATGCTTTGTGGACATAATTTAAGGATTAAATCAGTTTGGACATTTGCCACTATCCAGTTCTTGTGACATAATACGAAGTCCTTCAATGATTAAAACATAGAAGCCCTTTAAATCACCCCATGTTCTTGAATCATAGGTATTGCTCTGCACATTTCACAAATAATTTTTCAAGTGAAAAATCCCAACACATGTTTAAAAATTTACAAAATTAAGTTCACTGTTGCGGTGTGACGTATGGGGACGGGAACCATAACTCACGTCAACCATGCGCCACACCGCTCGCTAAAGCTGGCGAGGCGAAGCACAGCATAGTCTGCGTGCGATATGGAGGGCTCGCTGACGAGAAGTCAGCGAGTTGGGACATAACAAAGATCCAATAAACACGTAGAGAATAAGCGTAGTTCTTCAATGGTAGAGATCGTCGGATTTGAACTCTACTTTTCACCATAGGCAAAGATTAGCTACATCTCCATCCAGCTGTTTTCAACCGATGGGATGCGAGCCCCCAGACAACGCGAACATGACTCCACATCTACGAAGAACACGCGTACGAATCACTTCACGTCGCAGTTTGATGGCGAAACCGGGCAGACAGGAAAACTCTGTATCAAGTAAGTTTATCGGCGTAGTTCTTCACTGTGACTAACATACATGTACGCCGCCATTAACATTACATAGACAACGATTTCTATATCAGTAAAATCAAGTCTATAATTTTGTGTTCACACTTTCCAACTGGAATAAGGTTGAATATTTGTGGTTTTATTAAAAAAAAATCATTCCAGAGCTACTTTACTGAAGGTAGTATGGCATGATAGGATTTTTTTTTCATTTAAAATGTAGATCATAGTTGCTGCACATCTAATGATAAACTAGCACTTAAAATAAATGGGAGATGATTGTGTAAATTTTCAATAGTCCTAGCAGTCATTCGCACATTGTATATTTAGGTTTCTGTTCACCAGACAATTTTTTCTTTCATTTACCTGCATGAATCTATTGCTTTTTCACCATGCTTTAATTGCTTTAAATCTGCATGAATCTATTGCTTTTTCACCATGCTTTAATTGCTTGTTGTAGGATATTCTTAACAAGAACTAGGAGTAGAAAGATGTAGCAACAATTCCAGTTCCTGCCAGGGTACAAGCCAGCATTCAAACAACCATCTGCTGCAGTGTTATAGTATATGAACGATTGTTATTTTTTGCTGGATGTGGACTTGGTTTGGTGTCATATGCACACTTAACCTATCATAACCTGTTAAGACAATGCTAACCGGCATGTAACATATCTCAGGCTTGCTTGTAGTGGTTGTAAATGTTGGTGATAGTGTGCACGCTACTGTAAAACTAGAATATTTCGTGGCTATTAAATTTTGCGATTTTTATCTATTAATTATTTTGTGACTATTTAATTTTGCGATTTTGCTTCATCCTGGACCTACTTTATATAGGCTATTAATGTTTGCTGACTTCTTAAGTTTGTGTTTTTGCACCTACCCACGAAATTCGCAAATTAAATTGTGCACAAACATTTCTAGTTTTACAGTATTTTTTAAATTATTAACTACATAGTTATTAATGTTCTAGTGAATGAAATAAAACATTACAAAGATTTCTCAGGTTTACTCTTTATTTTCTACAACCATAATCTTTCATTAGTACAAAAGGTCTCCAACTATTCCATGAACTATTCAAGGTACATATACCATGGTTTTCTTCTGGTTTTTTCTTCTGTTTCGGAACCTGAATAATAGATGTGATAATATTACTTTAATTTATAATTTATTTTACTTTTCTATCATTTTAATTTACATAAAAAATATGTGCTTTGATTGAATTTGTTTTAACAATAAGACAGCGAGCACAGCAAGCAAAGAATACACAAAATATAGGTACATGTATTACATCCAAGAAGTGCAATGATCACCACTGAGGACAGCATAATTGTATAAACTATATTTTACAGTCCAGCATAAAAAATAGGTATTGATATAAATAATGATACAAACCATCTGCTTTGTATTTCTTATGTCTGTAGTTGGAATGACTTCATCAAACTTCCTGTTAAAGTTAATGAAGTGGAGAGAACTTTTGCCAGGTACCTGCAAAGAGTTCAAAGCTTATGAAACAAATTTCTTTTACACACTACTGTGTAAATGCTGTACTATCTCGCAGCTTGTGCATATTGTTTTATCAGTGTGTAATGACCAGCTATTTAAATGGCAACTTCTTTTCAAAAAACATCTTGAATGTAAAACGTGAAAACTGTCATGTACTGTTCAGTAATTGTTCTTATTCCTTTTTTCTGACTAATAATTTACTACCCGAACATCAGAAATACTTACCAACCACCATATTTATCTTTGGCCTCAACCTTCATTTCCAGGCTTTATATTACTATTAATATTTCTTAGTTGAGAGAGTGGGATATCCTGCCAAATTGAATTACAAATAATATTTTTACTAACTGAATGGAATTGCAACTGAAATCATGTTTACGCTCATAGCGCTTGACCAGGAATTGCAACTGATACACAAGAAATATTACATTAAATAAATTTACATGCCCACAGAAGGCATCAATCTATCAGCGTATTTCAATGTTTATATTATATTACATTTTCAATAATTTGATGAGGCAAGATCATTATAATGCACATTTATAATCAAGTTGATGAGCTACTCATATCATCAGATGAAGAATCATCCTCGACCACCTGCGTCTCAACTGGGCCGTCATCAGGTATCTTGGTTTGGGCTGCTCCACCTCTTTCTCCTCAATGACACTGAAGTTAAGAACTATGAAATTAAGTTTTTAAGTTGTCAATGCAAATCCAGTAAAAGCAGCTCTACCAGAATGGACAAAAAATAAATTTCTCCATTTGCAATGATGAACCACTAGGTACATCTATACTGGCAACAGAAACAAAACAATAAATGCTGCAATTAATGAAAAATATAGTTGGATGTCAAAGCTATTCCACTCTTATGGGCAGGTACTCACCTCATGTCCTTGGATAAATCCAAGGCGGGCTGCAAACAGCATGATTTCTGACCATTCACGATGACGGTTGTTACGTCTTTCTGTGTTTTTTTAAGAAAAAAGAAAATAAATAAGGAAATCTATTATGTATCACACTTGCTAAAACATGACATGTAATTTTCACATCTAATTTATAGGGCTTGTGCTTTCTTATACTGCAGGAAAGAAAGAAAAATATTAAAATCTCTAATTTTAAGAAAAAGAAAATGAAATTTGGATAAGTATGGTTTCATTTGAATAACAAGTTAAGATCAAAAGAAATTGTTACCTGTGAACACTCCTCTAGAAGCCTGCAAAAGACATGTCCAGAATTTGGAAAAGGAACATCAGATTTTCAGTCGACAGTAAGCTAATTACTAGCTGCAGGTTTGCACAACCTCTATGGCCACAAGTAGCATAGCATGGGAAACATGATTTAAATATAAAAGCTGTCATATAGCACACTTGGTAAAACATGACATGTAATTTTCACATCTAATTTATAGGGCTTGTGCTTTCATATACTGCGTAACTTACTGGGCCTCGGCATTCGCTACGCGCAGAAATACCGCGAGGGAAAGAAACTGTTCACTGACAACTTCAACCTGGTGCCGTGGAGGCCCATTTACGGCGCGCCGATCGGAGGCATCGGCTGCGGCACGATCGGGCGAGGCTTCAAGGGCGAGTTCTGCCGGTCAGTTCGGGGATTAACCCTTTACTGGTTTCGTTGGTCATTGATGCATACTATTGCAGACTAGATTACAGCCGAAAATAAAGCTCAAATTTGAAAAGATTTTTGTCTGATTTGGCCGAACGCACATTTAAAGGTGTATCCAACAGTCATTGTGGTAAATTTGAGCTTTGTTTAGGCTTCATTAATTCCATCATTTAGTCCTTTAGCCACTTAAAGTTTAATTTGGAAGAAATTAATGTGTATTTTATTTGGCAAGGTCCTTTAGAATTTGGAATTGGTTACATTTCTCAACTTCTCTGTCACATAAAATAGTTATTTTGTTTTGTTATATGTGAAGTAGAGATCTGTTTGTTTTGCTCAAAGCAACTCATAGACAAATTGATGGAAATTGATCGTGTGATAGACAGTAGTAAAGAAAGAGAGGATTGACATGTCTGGCATCTAACCAACTAACCATGGACATGACTGAGGATCGGTATGCTGAGAGCAAAGCTATGCCAGCAGACAGTCCCACCCCCTCAGAGGGGGCTCTGGAAAATAAATGATAAATAGATTCATACACATGATTGTTTTTCCCTCGCAGGTTCCAGATGGTTCCAGGCATGTACACATATAATGTTGTGGAGGAGAACCAGTTTCTGGTGGTTCTGCGGCGGAATGGAAAGACTGTATACTCTCAGGTAGGCAGAGCTATGAATAGAAGAAAAATTATACTTCTCCACAGTAAAAATATCATGACAATTATACTTGTCCTTCCTCCTATCTAAAGCTTACTTGGCACATTCAATAAACTGTATGCATAGGCCTGTAGGAAGGGCTAAGGCCATAGGGCCATGGCCTTACCAATAATCAGTAAGGAAAGAATTAAAAAAATCGATTTATTCAGTCATGGCCATACCACTATTAAAGTATGAAAAACAATTATTCAATAATTGATATCCACCAATTAAAATCAATTAATGGTTAATAAAAGTATGCACATAATTACGCCACTCTCTGGGGTTAAGTGTCTGTGTTTGTGTTACCGTATGATGCATCTTCTATTAAGAGACCACCTCTCTGTTAAAGCTAGCCCCTAGATGGTCGGGATACGGAGATTCTACTGTGTGTAGAATGTGAAAGAGATTCCCATCAACCGACCACAGGCATTATAAATACCAAACAATTTTGTGGCTCGACGATTGTAAATAATTAATACCTACATGTGCGTACTGTACATCATTTTGTTAATTGATGAAGTTCATCTATCCGATGATCTGAATATTACATCGGTCCCCGGCATCGGTCCACGACATCAATATTTAATGGGCTTGAATAATTAAGATACAGCATTAGTGTTTGTTAAACCATGCATAATAAGGCTCATCACAAATCCGCCATGAGCTGCGGTGGCGTAGATAGCAGATCTAATCCATGTTCCGGAAAATACATGTATTTTCCAATGTGGGATCAACATATAGATGTTGGTCTGTTTTAAAATTGTAAAATGAATTGCTATCCCACAATGCTCAAGTTCATAGAGGAGAGAGTCTTGTTGAAAGATATGTTATCAAATATCTTATCTTTAGAAATTCATCGACGATATGATTATACTACTATTACTCCATTAATTCCAGCATGTTGTAAACTCATTTGTATAGATCAAGTTTGGATTTGGAATCTTTGCTTGTCTATCCTTTTGACAATACGCATACATATATAGCAATCAGTCAAACAGCCAGTTTCTGTAGAACGCTTATTTTATTTGCAAGAGTGGCCAGCTAAAGCAAGCAGAATGTTGTTATTTCTACTATGTGACCTACTTTTATATTTCAAGTC
>JAGTTF010005282.1:16087-27485 GCA_019095985.1 Streblospio benedicti | reverse complement strand
CCTCCACAGCCAACAATACATGCGTCGCATGCTACTATTTCATCTGGTTCACACCAGTTAGCCAATGGCATAAGAGAGACTCCATTATATTCTGGGGCAAACTTTCTCCACCAACGAATATCTCTCTTCATTTCTTTAGTCAAAACAATAGATTCATTGTTGCCTAATTCACGAAGGGTATTTAAAATTCTTGACATAAATATTCTGCCTGGCCTAACACATGAACTAATAAAATTCAAAGAACCTACAAGGGATTGTAACTCCTGTTTACTAGCCTGAGATTTGTCTTTCCATAAGTCAAGTAACTCGCAGACCTCAGCCAACTTTCTTGCAGGAATAGTGAGTGTACCTTCAATGGTATCAAACTCAATCCCTAAAAAATCATTGTTGTGGCAGGTGGACAAGCCTTGTCTCTGCTCTCTTCTAAACCTAATTCCACTAGCAACTTGCCCAACTCATCAAATGCCACATTTGCCTGTTCACCAATTTCACCACCTGCTAGGTCATCAATATAATTCACCAAGTTAAGACCTTTTTGTGAAACATAAAACTTATTGCTGAGGTGACTCTTTCAAAGACAGACCATGCACGCTGACCTCAAACCCATTGCCAATACAGTATCACAATAAATGTGGCCATCGATTTTATAACCAAGTAAATAACAGTCCCTGGGATCAATAGGAATTTGTCTGTACGCTCTGTGAAGATCCCTTTTATACAGTAAACAACCAGGACCTAACTGTTTCACTACTTCCACTAGGTTATCCACTGTTGGGAGGGTTAACTTGTAGTTCTCCCCTAGATAAGAATCTTTCGGTATGGAATCATTGACACTTGAACCAGGGGAAAGACAAATCTAATATCATTCTTCTAGCCAATGAATCCTTCTTAGGAACTGTGTTAATTGGGGAAATAACAACTTGATAGGCAAATGGATTTGACTTGAAGGGACCAATAACTCTGCCCTGAGAAATTTCCTCTTGAATGCTACCCAAAACTGCTTCTGAAAAGTCAAGAGCCCCTGTGATTGCTATGACAAGAGGCCTGGACAAGTCCCTCAACACCAACAGGCCAACCAAATTCTAGATATTCAACCACATCGAAATCTTCATAATCAAACAACCTGGACCTCCATGTTTGAATATTCAACTGAGTTTTTACTGGAATTCTGCAACACCTTGCGTTAGGAACACCTGATCTACAGATATCATGATGTGATTTCAAGTAAACTTCTTGTTCTTGTCTCATTTCAGAACACTCCAAACAAATGTCACAACTATTGACATGGTCATTACCAAAATATGCTTTGTCCAGGTTAGAATTCACACCCTGCTCAATATCCATCGTTTCATTTAATTCAATTCCACAATTTCCAAAACCATCTACTAACATATTCAATCCATCAAATGCAGTGTCCTGCATGACAAATTCACCATTAGAACTATTTTCTAGGCCATAGGCAGACATTGACGATACGTCATATGTATCGTACACAACATTATTTTCACCTGTGAATTCAGATTCAATCAACAAATTTGATGTTACATCACGTACATCAATATTTTCAATCACATTTTCACGATAAAAGTTGGCTTCTTCCGCCCACCCTTGATCCATAACACTAGTCTTTGCCCTAAAAATGTTCAAACTGTTTTGGAATGGATGACAGACAAGTCCTTAGATTTTGATGGATTTATTTGTCTAGCATGAATGTACAACTGGCTTGATGGCATATGATATTTGACAGATACAATTGTGCAGACTTAACTTTAGCTATGGAGTAATATGGAGTAATATGGAGTAATATTGGTTATCATATTTTACAGAATATATTTAGTCACTTTGAAACATCTTCCCTTTTTTTTAAAGACATTTAAATGCAAGTTTAAATTTGAGCAATTCAATACAAACTAACAATAGAGCATTCTGATATCAAATCAAATACAAAATTCAACTTTGTCTCTATTAGGATCAATGTTCAACTGTCTTGCACTGGATCTTGATATGTATTGATATCCGATGGTCAGAGGTTACCAGCACATGACCATTTTAACACTTTCACATTTCCTCAATTAGTCGCCTAGGGGGGACGTCTGTTGCGCTTGTGACCTCCAAGGTGGAGAGGGAGGTAAGGGTGGCACAGCGGCAGGGGTTAATGCCCTCGGAGGTGGAGGTGCCCTTTGAGTTGGTCGAGTTTGCTTGCAGGTGGCACACTTGTCGACAAATTCTTTTTTAGCTCTTTGGCCATGCCTGGCCACCAAATGCTTCCTTGAGCATTTTCCAGGCATTTGTTGAACCCTTGGTGAGTTTCATGAAGTCTTCCTAGCATCTCCTTTCTCAGAGTGGATGGGATGACAATCCTGTCTCGAAAGAGCAGAAGGCCATCCTGAAGGGAGAGGTCAGACTTGTTGCATTCAAAATTCCTGAGTTCTGGAGGGGTTACTCTTGGCCCATCCATGACTCGTGAACTGGGTGAGCTGATGAAGTTCAGAGTCATTGGCGGTAGCTTCTTTGATGTACTGTAGCTTCTCGGAGCTGACTGGCCACAATGACTGTATGGCATCAACATGAGCTTCAATTTCTTCTGCCCTCTCAACATCTTTGTCATTGTGTGGCAATGGGCTTCTTGACAATGCATCTGCGATCAGCAATGTCTTCCCTGGGACATGTTCGACAGCAGGGTTAAAAGCGCAGCATGCGATCAACATGCGCTGACATCGAATCGGTGCTTGGTCCAGGTCTTTCGTGGTCATCAGGGGAACCAGTGGCTTGTGGTCTGTGAGTAACTTGAAATTTCTCAGTCCTACTAGGTATCTTGCAAACTTTTCACAAGCCCAAACAGATGCAAGGCATTCTTTTTTTTCTATCTGAGCGTAGCGACGTTCAGCTGGGGTGAGAGTTCTGGACGAACGCTATTGGGCAGAGACCATCATCGGTTTGCTGGAGTAGAGCTGCTCCTAATCCATAACTGCTAGCATCGGCGCTGACAACTGTGGGCAGATTGGGGTCATAGTAGTGCAACAGGTGAGTGTTGGCAATGGCTGACTTGGCTTCAGCAAGTGCTTCTTTTTTTGATGGGGACCCCACATCCATCCTGCCTCAGCTTTTAGCAGATCTGTAAGTGGCTTTAACTTGGAAGCTAGGTTTGGTGTGAACTTTGAGAGATACTGGATCATCCCAAGACAGGTGCGTAATTCGGATACATCTTTTGGTTCCGGCAGCTCGAGTATGGCCTTGACCTTGTCTTGGTGTGGAGAGATGCCTTCAGAATTTATGATGTGACCAAAGTAGGTGAGAGATTCTTTGGAAAATTTGCACTTGTCCTTGTTTAGCTTCAGACCACTGCTTTTAACTCTTTCCATTACAACTGCGAGTCGTTCGTCATGCTCTTTCTTGGTCTTTCCATGAACGAGGATATCATCCATGATGACATGTGTACCTTTGAGACCTTGAAAAAGCTCTGAGGAGCGAGCTTGGAATTCTTCTGGACCTGAGGTGATGCCAAATGGTACACGGGTAAACTTGTACTTGCCAAATGGTGTGAGGAATGTGGTCAGCAGCTGTGATTCCTCATCCAGGGGCACTTGTAGGAATCCGGAAGCAGCATCTAGGGCACTAAAGTACTTGGATCCTTTCAAATCAGGGGCAATGTCATCTAGATTAGGCAGCTTGTGATGTGGGCGCTTGACTGCCTGGTTTAATTTCTTCAGATCAACACAGACTCTAACGCTTCCATTCTTCTTTATAACTGGAACAATTGGGCTGCACCAGTCAGTTGGGTCTGTAACTTCAGTGATGACACCAGCTTTTTCCATTCTCTTAAGCTCCTCATTTACTTTATCCTGGATGGGGAATGGTACTATCCTTGGAGTGGTGATGCAATAGGGTCTGGCATTCTCCTTTAGGGTAATGTGCACGGGTTTGGTTTTCATGATACCAGTGGTACCAAACACATCAGTGTTTATTTCACACAGTTTTGATACTAAGTACATCTGGCTTGCTGCGGAGCGACTCAGGAGGCAGTTGGTAGCTTGATCAACTACAATAACCTTGAACTGGTGAACACCATTGATGTGAGTTGTAGCTGTGAACTCTCCTATGGTCTTCAGCTGTCCTCCGGGTGAGGTAAGCTTTATGCTGGAGCTTTCAAGCCTAGGGGGGTCTAGGCATGGCTTTGAACAATGCATGAGGAATAATGGTTACGTCGGCTCCGGTATCGATTTTAAATCGGACATGGAGACCTCCCATTGGAATATTTATCATCCAGGGCTCGTCACTTTCTTGATATCCTGAAATGCCAGCTACCTCTATTGCTCCCATGTAGAATGCATCATCTTGACCTGTCACTTCATCACTCTTCTTTGGCCTCTTACGACAGGCAATGGCAAAGTGTCCAAAATTGTGGCAATACAGGCACTCTTTACCACTTGCTGGACATCTAGCTTTGCTGTCATGGTATCCTGCACATCTATTGCACTGACGACCTTGATGAACTTGGGCTGAATGACCTTGTGCAGATGCTGAATGACCTTGTGTGTAGCCTCGTCCTCGAGACTGACCACGACCACGGCGGTTGCCTTTTCCGCGACCCTGGCTGTGACCTTGGCTGTGACCTTGACTGTGACCTTGACCCCGGTCACGACCTTGACCGCGACCTCTAAAATGACGAAGTTCATCTGCTTCTTTCTTTTTCCTTATTTTGTTCCTCTATCATCTCCCATCTTCTTGCGTAGTCCACGGCTTTTTTGTAGGGTGAGGTCCTCCATGAATTGTAGTTTCTTCTGAAGCTTGATATCTGTCAAGCCTGCTACAAATCTGTCTCTTACTTGCCTATCAGGGTCTTTATATCCACAGGTTAGAACCAGTTTCTCAAGAGCAATGACAAAGTCATCAATGGAATCTTTTCCTTGGCATCTAGTGTTGAACACAGTGCTCTCATTCACTATGTTGACTCGGGGTACATAATGATTTTGGAATTTGGCAACAACATCTTCATAACACTCTTGACTTTCATCAACTTCCACATATTCTTCGGAATTTTCATCAGTTTCATCATAATCATCATTTTCTACAGTCTTTTTTACCATAACTGAAGGTATTCATAACTTTCTTGGCATTGTGTGTACCCATGTGATAAAGCAATGCTTTAATTTGCTTGGATTCTTCCAATGTATCGATGCCTGATAAACTGAAATACAATTCCCAGTCCTCATACCAAGATTCCCAGTCCTTGGCTTGAAAAGAGAACTTGGCAGGGGGTGCAAACTTCACTTCATCGGCCATGGTGAATTCAAAGTCCAAATGTCACTTTAAATGAGCTAGGTTTGAATAAAAAACTCAATTGCTGTCATGAACTTGTGCACCAATAGTGATGATGTCATACACATGTGCATCAAAACATGTGATGTCATAAACTAAGTTGTGCTTCTAGAATGTTCTTAATTTTCAAATAATCGCTTTCTGAAAACTTTTCACTATGATATATACATGCTTAGAGACGTTTCGATATCCAGAATATTGTGATCCAGGTGTTGACAGTGAGTTAGCCAGTTCAGATTATATTCTCGGGGGATTCCTATGGCTGATGCAATCCAGCAATGTCACTATTTGCTAAAGTCAAAATATCTGGAGAAATCCATGGTCAACATGCACAATATTGGTCTCAAACTGATTGTCATAATTAGTCCTTTTATTCTGACACCATGTTTGGAATGGATGACAGACAAGTCCTTAGATTTTGATGGATTTATTTGTCTAGCATGAATGTACAACTGGCTTGATGGCATATGATATTTGACAGATACAATTGTGCAGACTTAACTTTAGCTATGGAGTAATATGGAGTAATATGGAGTAATATTGGTTATCATATTTTACAGAATATATTTAGTCACCCTGCAACCTATTTCAATTTCACGTACATAAGCAGCATAATACTTCAAAATAGTTTTAAAACGAAAACCTTGTGAAGCATCATACATCATACATTTTAACAATCTCAGTCTACCATTTTTTTCCCTACAGTCTATACATTCCGAAATGGTCTCAACTTCCCCAACAACAAATTGAGAGATTGGCAAGTCCATGAACTCTATTTCTTGCGTCGTATACTCACTTTTTAGCTGCAAATGAGGCCAAGTTTGCCTCAACTTTACATCACAAGAGTTCTTTTTATACATTCCACTTTTCTGACGCCAATAAACCTTACCGTCATCAATCTGCGGTGCCACGTTGTCTTCACCCTCCTTTGTGAACATTTTAAACATGTCCATTAGACTTGTCTCCTTCACATCACAAGGCTCGATAACTTTTTTTGCGCCTGATGTCTTACAACTAGTACTACATCTGATCACTTCAGCTTCCTCCTTGAGACGTCTAAGTTCAAGTCTCTTAAGTTCTAGTTTGGCTTTGGCAATTTCCACTTCCACTTCCTTCTGTTTATCATCTAAAATTTTCAGTTCCTCGTCCTGCGTTGCCAGCCTAAACCGATCACCCCCCGCAAGACTGGATTTGAACGAATCCTGACCAGCCCCATCGCCAAATTTCTGAGTAGGACTACTGCCTAACAATGCCGCATAATCCACTTGTTGTTTCTGCTTTATCTTAGCTATGCTCACTTCTACTTTCCTTTGTCTATCGTCTAAATTTCGCAAGTCATCATCCTGCATTGCCAGCTTAGAGCTAGCACCCTCGGCATTATCAGACCTGATTAGCAATTCCTCAATGGCACATTCACTAAATTCCTGAGTGGGAGTATTCATTGTCTCCACTGAACTAGATCTGTACCCAGATAATGCTGCGTAGTTTATTTTTTGTTTCTTCCTTAGATCCATATGTTTACCATTCAATGACATAGTTTATCAACTAAAATTTACTTGTCACTAAAACAATTCTATCACTCAGGTCACGACACAAGTTGCCACGTCACTAAACACACTAGACACCCGCCGGTCTATCTGTACTGATCTCAGTATTTTCACGAGATATCCACGTCAATATATTGGAATTCACTAGTTTATTGTTCACTATAATTTCCACAACACATGATATTCAACAACACAGTTTATCAACTAAAATTTACTTGTCACTAAAACAACTCTCAGCAGATCACAAGTTGCCACGTCACTAAACACACTAGACATCCGGTCTATCTGTACAAACTTCAGTATTTTCACGAGATATCCACGTCAATATATTGGAATTCCACTAGTTTATTGTTCACTATAGTTTCTACAACACTTTCATGATATTCACAATAGTAATCCAGTGGTTTGCACTCATTTTGACGCTAACTCAAAGAAAATCACTCAAACTTTAAATTTAAGCGTCTGTCATAACTACAATCTGAAAAAAAAAAATGATACCAGTGTTAAATGAGACTCCATCAGCAGGAAAATCAGCGGGTTCAAGTTTTCAGTGTGACCCTGACATTTCTTTTTCCATTGTAGGTGGCGTTAAACCTGGTAGAAGGAATTTGTTTCTTTTTTTAGATTCAACACTGCAGGGCATAACCAACAAATAAATGAAAATTGCGGTTAGGTCTTTTGCTTCATTTTATGTCAATTGATAAATACATTCATCAACATCATTGAGAATACAACAATGCGGAATATATCCATTTAAAGGATTAGAGGTGATAAACATATATATAAACATATGTGTATTTAAGATATTGTCAAGATGATTGATGTAAAAAAATGGTACCAGTGTTAAATGTGAAGTTTTGTTGTAGATCATGAAGTCGTGTGTGGCCACCATAGGACGGCTGCTTGGCAGGAATGCTACTAGTGGAGCCGTCGGAGTGATCTGCCAAACAAAAATTGATTATTTGAAAGTATCTTTAATTTGCTCTGTTAAACAGAAGAATGAATTGACAATATTTAATTTATCTATTGCATAATAATTGTAGTTTGTACCATCTTTTGTTGTCATATCTGTTAGTCATGCATCTTAATGGTGCAGCATCATGTCTCCATATCAATTGCGTAGATGAAGGAGTACAAATGCTCTGCTAAGAAAAACAAAGTTTTTTGAATAAAAACATCAATCCATTGCCCATTCCAAAATAATGTCCAACTAGTACAGATTTGTTGGCTCTGTAAAGATGATTCATTTGAAAAACTTGTTGAATGCTGATATTTGTTTTACACAGTCTGAACATTTTATGTAATGTAATATCAAATATGTAGAGATTATAATTTCTCACACGTTTAATACAAGTTTCCATGTGAAAACTGTAAAAATAGTAAGAATGAAATATTACCTGTATATGGGCTATGAGTGGAAACATTGGATTTTACAAATTATTGATAGAGACATTCACAGTGTGATATAGCCAAAACCATGTATGTTGTATAAGTTTGTATATCGTTTTTCAATTCTGGATGAATTAATTTGTGTATATACCTAATTGGATATCACCAAATTACTATGCATGATGAGTTGTCATGCCCAGCAAAACAGTGTGTTTAAATTTTGAAAAGATCACGTTAATAGAAATGTTACTTGTATTCAGGAAGTTGTAGATAATATTTTCTGATGTGCTGTAAACTATGTTGTAAGATCATTATATATCTATTGAATAGTGTAAACAAGGTACTGGAACTGTGTGTCAACCCACCATAGCAGTGACACTCACCTGGGGTGCATGTGGCCTCCGGGGCCGACCACAGCCCCATGCGCCACGCAGACGTTCCTCTTCTGACTACTCCTCGTTGTGTTTCCTAAGACTACACGTGCACCACATACCTGGGCCACCGGGGTCGGCCCCTGGGTCATGGGGTGTATTGCCCTGGTTTCACGAGGCCTCCTCGCATTGGGAGGACTTTTGCACCGGTGCTGACACGCTGAGCTACGGACGCCCCTTTGCGCATCCACAGTAGACCAAGTCCATGACGGTGAGGGAGGAAGGCCACAAGAGAGTACTGGTTTCTAATCCTAATAGTGACCATAGTAAAGGACAACAACAAAGCCCTATCAAGGTGTGTGTAACTGGGATATTAACCTAGTTCAGTGCAACTCATAATACAGAGGTATTTTATATTCTGCGGTCATGCTGCGATGAACCCGCACACTGGAGGCCCTAACATTTGTTACACACTCCCTCAGATTCCATGAGTATGGACACTGCTTTTTAGAGAGTGCGACACCTTCGCATGGAAACTCCCCAACTCATATCCGAATATCCTAATCACAGTTGGCTCCAGGTCGTCAGCAGGTTCCTACTTCACTGAGTGTGCGACGGCAGCGCTGGACATCAGCGACAGGCCGGCGCAACTGGTATGCAGGTAAGTCTGCCAGTAGACCCTCCACCCTTCCTGCCCTGGAGAGGTCCGCCGAGAATTGTCTCCCTGGAAGTTGCGCCGCACCAGGTAAGCCTGAAACAAACAAACAAAACATGCAAACACCCCTCCGCCCCCCCGAAGTCCAACCACATTCATACCAGTGATGTGCGATGGCTCACTTCTGTCATGGTTGCCGTGGGATGGCCGCCGCTTCAACACTTTGTCGCATTCACACAGTGCAATTGTCGTGCAGTGCATCTCATGCTAGGGACTTACTTTTGCCACGGGGAGCGGCGGGGCATCCATTCACTTACTACATTCATCCTGTGCTGATTCTCACACAAGAAGGGCAAACAAAGGGAATCTGGGGAAAAAAATAACGCAATCTACGAGTACAGAGCGACCGTGTAGAGTCAAATTAGAAAGCGATAGACTGGGCCACTAATTCGCCTTACTCTTGGACTGACAATCCCGGACTTCTACAAAAACTTTTATGAGCGGCAACAAGGCGCAATCTTGCTCAGAGTGATACGATCCTTTCCTGAGCGGTCGCGTCCGGCGTCACAGGGGTGCGATCGAAACTTGCTCAGCCGGGCGGTCTCCACCCAGCTACGTGGAGTTACCCCTCAAGACTCACCTGGTAACTGAAGGGCGTGATGACCCATTTTACAGGACCCTGCAGGGAAGGCGTACCCCACGACTGGACCCTATGCCTTGGCACCACCCCTATGGAGGCAGTCCACGGTGGTGAGATGACCGGCGAGGGCTTTGGGGTGGTCGCTCCCCAAAGTAGCGGCGGATGAAGACTTTGTCTTGCCGGGTCTGGTGGTGTCTGGGCTAGTAATTGCATCTGCGGCTTCTTCATCCAAGGAGTCGTCCGCTGCTGATGTGAGGAGACTGGGTTCCTCTGTGCCAGGCTTTTTTGTAGATAAGGGCCCATTTGACACTGGAGAGTCAGTGTTATCGCGCTGGACACGGTCGCCACTTGGCGGGTGGTGATGGGTACTTCTGCAATCACTAATGCTTTCTGCGTCGCGCGGTTAGCAGGGATAGCAAAACTCGCCTAACCGCTGCTCGCAATCCGATGGCGTAAGCACGCGGCTCCGATTTGCTGAAAATCTTGACATCTCCGGGGGTTTCCGTTCCCCCGGCAACATGAGGTCGTTGCTCCCGCCAGCTGCTCCAACGTATCCCCTCCCGACTTTTCCCACCCCCCCGCGTTGTTCCATTGGGGCCTTTTGCATGATTCCCAGGTCAGCTTCTATCGGGGGCCATTGGCATCACTCCCGAACACCTCCTCCTTCTTCAGGACCCCCCTTGCGCCCCACCTGTCCATCTCGATGACTTCCAGCAAGGTGGTGGATTGCAGAGGTAAACGGGCCCCCTCCTGCCGGTCTCCGGGGGAAAATGGAATTTTGGCACCGCGGGCTATATCCTGCCGCACTACCCGGGGAAAATTCCTCCATGGCCTGGCGGCCTTTGGGGGTATATTCGGGAAAACGCAAAGTCCGGGTTGACGCATACTCCTCCCTATGCCATGCATTTATGATTTCCTTACGCTGCTCATTCCTTTAGGTGGGGATGCCTTGGCCCCTCATCTGTTTTGCTGACGGGGGGCCCTCCCGCGACCTAAGTCCATATAACTTTTCTCGACGGGGGTGGGTTCCTTTCAGCTTGCCTGGGGGGTGAGGGCGATCCCCGGGGACTTTTAAAACCGTTCGCAAACATCGCCTCCTCGGGAAGTTGGCCCGGGGCGCGCTCAGCCGGTTTTTTCCTGCTGCTGTTCGCCTGTTGGGTTAACGACTCACCGCTGCGCCCGCTCGCTTGGCCCCTTTTTGGCAAAAAGGCGTTGCCTTATACTTTATTGCGAGTTGTTTTCCTTTTGGGGCTGCACCCAAAAGTGACCCCCCAAATTTCTGGGAAATCCTGTCTGCTGCGCCCGTTTTCGCGTTCCCAAAAGCTGTCTCTTCATTACAGTGGGGGAAACCGGCCCCAGTGGCCCGGTCCCCACACCCGCTCACTGTCGGCAAGTTCTCGATCGTCTGCCCGGGGCGGGCTTCCCCCTTCCCACCTGGTCAAAACGTTCGGGCCGACCCCCAAACAGGGGGCGATCT
>JAGTTF010005282.1:1974-15987 GCA_019095985.1 Streblospio benedicti | reverse complement strand
CACTGTCATTATATTGTGCTAGAAAATGTGGTTCCATAAAATGTGGTTCCATAAATGTGGTTCCATAATTATTCCTGCAGTTTCATTATTATTTTGGATTTTAAAATGTGGTTCCAATAACTGATCCATGATAACCACTGCTCTAAAGAACAGATTAACTAAGCCTACCCGATTGATAAATAATGACCCTACCAAGTGAAGACAGGTTATTGCCGGAAAACGGCTCTGTTTATACAATATGGTGGACAAAAAAATGTGGTTCCTAAATGAACTTTGTAATTTTACTTTTATACCACAATTTCAAACAATATTGAGAAAGAAATACTACAATTTTGTGCTTTAGTAGCGCTAGAAAGTGAAAGTATGTGTTGTATGAGTTTGAGTAGATATTCAAATTGAGAATCGATGAACAGAAATGTGACATTTTTACCAAGATTTTGTGTGTTTCGAGATCGATGGTTTTATGTAAACAGTCAATTTTGTATTGGAAATACGTCTTTCACAATTTAGGTAAGTATCTTAAAACACTATAAATAGTTGGAACCACATTTTTTCTCTTTAATACGTATAAAAATGTGGTTCCAAAGTTATTTTTAATAACATTTTATTGAATTTAAATATGTACCCTCAATTTTAACCTGATCCCACTTGTACAGTACCATCTTTCTTCCTATGCAAATATTAGATGCAGGATCTATTGAAATTTTTAAAGCCAAGTCAGTAATATGGATGACCCCTTTACATTGGGAGAAAGTATGTAATACATGGACCCTTGTTTAGTACTGTATTCATTAGAAATGTTGCTGTTGTTATTGTTTTTTTTTGTTCTTGTTGTTTTTATAATTCACTGTGATTGTTTTTTTTTATTATTGCACTTGTTTATAATTAATTCATGTACATGGTATGTCACAAATGCATAAAATTTCTATCACATCATGTTCAATTATTTTATCTAATTCTCCATCTACAATGTGTTTCTTTGCTAAAGGCACCCTTCTATAAGGTTGCCTGATTGGCTTGGCTTCCCCAGTCTCAATGTCATGCTTTATTAGGTCTGTCCGACCCAATTTGCCATCTTCTCCAACAAAAGCGGAACTGTAAGTTTCAAGTAGTAGTGCTATACGGTCCTTCTGTCCTTCTGACAAGCTTTCACTCACGTTGGTTGACAGGTTTGCCAAATGTTTCGGTAAATGGGATCGAACATCTCCACCAGCACCGACGTAATTGACTGTAGAAGTGTCCTGAGTCACACTCGAAGGGTCATCTACAGGTCCCGCCTGCAGCCCACGTCCTTGACGTCCTGCAGTGGTGGGGGCAGGTTCGTGAGAACCTCCACGGAGTACCAAGAGCCTAGTGTGGTGCCTGTACGAAGTCAAACGGTGTCATCACTGACGTTGGTGACCAACACCAACACGTACGGCCGGACGTCAAACACAGCACGGGGAACTAATAGGCCTCTGGTTCCCAGGTCGGTGTTAGGCTCCAGCAGCCCCACGCTGTCTCCAGAAGGGGGTGCACTCCCCTCCTGAGCTAACTTTGCTAGCGTGACTATCTCATAGCCGGGTGCTAACAAGATCTCTTCTGTACTCTTACTTCTTGGCGTCGATCAGAGTTCATCACAGGGTGCACAGGGAACCGCATGTCACCACGGTCTCCTCGTACACCAGCATCCCCTGTCTTCCTGAGCAATTTGAAATTGAATGTTTCTGAGAGTATCTGCTCGGTCTCAAAGTTTATGACGCATTGGTGCTTCTCCAGTAATTGGATCCCGAGCAGAGCTTCAAAGTCACCTACGTTGGCCACTATAGCCTCAACTGCCATGGGTTGGTCGTCGAACTGTACCTCGAAGACAGCCTTGCCAAGTACGTTCAGCGATCGGCCATTTGCTGTGAGGTACAGAACGTCTTCAGGGATCAGATCAGGTCTCCTTTCGGGCAAAATTTGGTCATAAATTCGGACATTCAACACATTCGGCACAGCACCACTATCGATCATCCAATGAACACAGCTTTCCCCAATGTTCCCTTGGATATACCAACAGCTCCCAATTATATTTATAGCACAAGACATTGACCCACTAATATCGGTATGGGCTGAGACTGGGGTCGCGGGCTCAGCCAGTTTTAGTTTGAAGCATTGCTTTGGTCAGCTCCATCCTTCTCAGGATGGGGTTTGGTCTCCTGTTCTGTTTTGGACTTCTTTGGGCAGTCATTCTGGTAGTGGCCCAATTCCAAGCAGTGAAAGCACCGGTTGGCTTTCCACTTCTGATACATCTCCATGTGTGCAGCTGGTATTTTTCTACTTGGTCCCAAGAACTGGCCTCCTCTTCCGTCCTCGGTATGAGCGGTGATCAGAACTTCCTGTGGCTCCAACTGATGCTACTGACATGACTTCGGGATTACTAGGCTTTTTGTGACCTTTTGTTCCCTTGTAGAACGGTTCCATTGCCAAGGCCACAGCCAATGCGGAGTCAAGATCTCTGGGAGGGTGAAGACTAATCTGTTATTGCATCTCGGGGTTGAGCCCTTTTCAGAACAAGTCAACTAGGATACACGTGGACACTCCCTGAGCCGGGTAGGCCTGTCTGGCCAGTCTCCGCAGGTCATGACAGTAGTCGGCGACGGATTCCTTCTCTGCATTCCAGGTACGTCCCATTAATGCCACAGAGTACTGTGAGTCCTGGGCATGAGGTCGGAAACGACAAGTGAGAGCTCGAATGAGAGGTGAAATTGGAAGCTTCGTCTCCTGGCATAGTGGTCGCTACTTTGGTTGCTTTCCCCGTGAGACTAGTGGCAAGCTGCGACGCACAGGTTGTGTAGTCCCATTGATTGAGCTTGGAAACCATCATGAAATAATTCAGGTAATCGTAGAGGTCGCCAGTACCATCGAACAGTCGTACATCCTTTTCCCGTTTTGCAAACATGGTTCTGTTCCCGGTGGTGTAACTGGAAAGTGGTTTGTAGGCTGTTGGGGTGTTCCACCATGTAGGGGGCATCAGGGTTGCGGACTGGGCTCCAAGAGGCACATCAGATTCTACTTGAGACAGTGGTGTGGTGTAAGGCGGCTGCCTAACTGCAGGGTGAGCTTCAGAGATCACATTTCTCATCCACTGTGGGGTAGGGACAGCTACCGGTCTGGCCTCAGTGGGGCGTGTCAACTCATATGCTGGTGCAGGTGGTCGAGCAGCAAGACGGGCTCGAGGGGTCATATTGAACGTTCGGTTCCATCCCAAGGGGTCACTCTTGGGGACAGACTGTGAAGGCACCGTCGGGGGGCGGTGCCGGTAGTCAATCTCGGCTGTTGTCACTGGGGCAGTGGTCATATTATGGTCAGTAGTCTGGTCCTCAGGGTGATCATCACAGTGTAGCACAAAAGCAGAGCTCCTCTCTAACTCTTCTTGGGGTATGGGAGCTGCGTTCCTGTACTGTTCATAGTGTTGGAGTCCCATGGTCCCTTCTGGGGTCCCCTCTGGTACAACAAAGTTGACTCTTCGCTCTGTGAACAAATCACGGAGGCCTAGACTGGTCATGGACGCTGTGTCATCATCATGTGTGCTTGTGAGCGGTTCAAGCACAGGTTGCAAGTTTACCCCATCGGCCATGGGTATGGTTGACAATGCTCCTGCCTCCCCATCCATTGATGGGGGTTCTGACTGGCCTCGGACCCATGATGTGAGGTTACTCCACACAGAGTTGTTCACATCCATAGTGCGATAATTTGTGGTCACAATTACAGATCAAGTCAAGAACAAAATCACAGATCACTTTGCAGCTAAGTTAAAGAGTCATGTATTTTTGACAAGCAATTGTTATTAAAGTTCAGCTCTGAATTATTATTATAGAATACTCTACCTGCAGATCTAGTGGCGTAGTTCAAATATAAAATTTCCCAAAAGACAAAATCAAGAATTGAAAATTTGTTATTATTTTTAGCGAATGTCACTTTAATAAAACTTCGAACAATTTTAGCCAAGATCGTCACTTTAACAAATGTTAACACGGGCGATAATTCGGTGTTGACAGGCCGTTGTGAATACACACAATCAGTTCACTGGATTATTGTTAAATAAACATGGATTAGAACACCTATTTTGGATTCTATATAGTATAGTGAGTATTGGAATTGTTATAAGATCTTTGGTCAAAATATTCGAACAATAATTTGCTAAATATTGGCAATATTTAGTGGACATGAAATTGTCAATGATCAGATTAGGTCGACAGACAAGTTTTGGATCAAAATGTTCATTAATATTTGCTTCCAACTTATAGTTATACTTATACTAGTTATATTAGTAAAGGGTCCATATAATGTACACTGGCTACGACCTGCCACTTCCCCCCCCCGTTTTATATTCCTGCCATTGCTGTCATGTGACTGCCGCCGCCATGGCGGTCACGTGACCAACTAAGGACTGTCATTCGGCCTGAAGAAGCTCTTGCGATAAGAGCGAAAGTCTCGCCAAAATGTGAGTCCCCATGGTTTCTGTTGGTATCTTTAAATTCTTGTGTATATCGTGAATGAAGAAACCCAAGATGAGAGAAGTGTTCATTCTACATTTGTTGTTAGACAGCTTTACATGGCTACATGGTACTCGGGATTGATGAGATTTATCTCAGCACTCAGGTCTGTTAGTGCTTCACTCAGCATTGCTATGCTTGCTTGTGTCTTAGATGAAATTGTCCCATCTGGACCATTGGTAACATTCTTCCCGGTAGCCTCCCGAACTACCTGACAAATATTGTCCGTGACAACGCATGCATTCGACGCTAATCCAAACGTAAGTCGTAAATAACAAATAGGAGAATAACTGACCATTTGTTTAGCGAGGGCGACTGATGTTAGCTACGCTGGGATCGATATTTACCGTGTGGGACAAGATTTCAAAATACGAGATGTTCATGAAAATCGCCCTATCCTACTCACATCATTTAAATCTTTACATATCTGTTTGCAGAAATCTGTTCCATAGGCATTTCTGAACATCTTGGAAAAATTTGAATAAAATACGGCACTTACTTAGAAAGCTATGGGCATTTAACTACAAACACTTCTGTTCTCGCTCGTGCATTGTCTTATAACACAGTTTCGGCGCGCGCTACCCCTAAAAGCAAGATTTCAGACTTGTGTTTTTGAAGATGGAATGTTTGCCGGATCCAATGTGACTATGTCATCCATTTTGGTTTTAATTGTCGTAAAATCGTATGTAGAACCTAATCACGACTGCAAATTTCTAAAATTGGAAACCCTCCTCTCTGAATTCACGACCAAAGTGTTGATCACATGGTTTTTTCACTATTTGGAATGTTATGTTTTGCAAATGTCTGGATTTGCTTTCATTTTCCTAATCCTTATTTTCTCCTCTTTCAAATGATATATAATATAAAGGTTTAATCTAGTTTGATCCGGCGAACATAAGCCTAAGAATGATGCAAGGTCACGGGAGGTTCGCCTTGATTTTGAGGCATGTGCCAATGAAAACTGCCCAATTAACTTAAATTACAGAGTGATAAAAAAATGGCAACATTTTTTTTTTTTTTTCATTCTTTATTCAATATGACATTACAGATTCAAATAAGATAAAAATGCATTACACATTAATATAAAAATAAGGTCTATATAAAATACAGCATTTTCAATGGCCTTAATGCCCTCATTTTACAATAAAAAATATACTCAAATAAGATATAAGAATACATTGCATATTAATATAAAAATAATGTTAATATAAAATACAACTTTATCAATAGCCTTAATACCCTCATGTTGAATTGCTTTAAATTTGAACAAATTCACTGCACTTCAATAAAAATTCAATGTCATTACATCACTGGACATTGCTCATCATCATCACTGCTCACCATCATCACTGCTCATAATCATAATCAATCCCCATCACAGTTCATCACAATCCTCACAGTTCATCATCCTCATCATCATAAATCAAACACGTTGATTTCCGGAAATTCAAAAACTGGCTCTGCCATGGTGGCAATAGGCAGATCTAGAGCCGGACTGAGTCCCAGACTGTGCTCAATCGGATCCAGATCGAGTCCATCATCAAATACCCAATCTCTGTCACTGCTGCCTCAAACATCTGATCATAATCATCTCCATATGCTGGGATGTCATTGGACTCATTTGTAAATTCCGCATCCGATTCTGTGTCAGATACCTTTGGATTTTCTGCATAAACATCTGATTTCTCTTCTCCAATATCAGATTCCTCTTCTCCAAAATCGGATTCCTCTTCATCAACATCGGATTCCTCTTTATTAACAACAAATAGTTTTTTATTCAGATTTTTTTTCTTTCCAATGGTATGTATTATATTAGTTTTACTTCTTCCTCCTATTTGTGAAATGAAAAAATAAGTGATATGGTCGGAAAATCCTGAGCATCGCATGGCCGTCGTAGTGGCAGTTGACAAAAGAAAAACAACACACGAATATTGCATCATATCTCTGTTATCAGTTGTCCTAAAAATTTATAATTTAGATGGAAATAATCTGCAGTAATATGCGATTCCATTCATATAAATAAGCATATGTAATTATTTTAATTTAATAGTTTAATTTGAGCATCAATCACTCGCAACGTCATATTTGACAGTCCGCGATTGGCGGGAAAACACATGACGATGTTTGCGCAATAATGCAACAAAACTCACTGAATTGTGTGTGTTGGGATGGTAAGAATAAGAACTACAATGCATTTTTCTATAACATACTTTATTTTTACATAAATTGAAACCATCGTCAAAACACAGCAATAATTTTAAAAACCCATCTTATATTTGGTGAGTGCGCAACAGCAGCTTTTTACTTGTTTTTGCAACGAGAAACGTCGAAAGTGTTGCAGATTTTGAAATGCGTTTAACATGGGTAAATGAGAAAATCATGTCTACAAAATCCCCCCCAAAACAGACAAAGGAATGCTAATAACTTTGTCAATTCTTGTCGGATTTTGGTGATCTTTTTTTTAAAATGATTCCCATGAGACGTAGAATTTTTTCAAAAAAAAAATTTTTTAGAAAATTTTTCAATTTTATCCCAGTGTAGCTACTGATGTGCCCATAATTTGAGTGATGCTGATAATATGAATGAGACGTCAATACCAAATGCAATGCACATTTTGCCAAGATTACTTAGAAATAATGCTGTTGGCTTTGGATCTGCCAACAGTTTAACATTTCCATACCGAGTGTCAGTGATGTAAACATTTTTCTTCTTCTCAACTGCAATACCTGTAACCTGTCCTAGCTTGCAAGTTTGAGCAGGCCCATCTAAATCACCTAAATTTCCACTGCCGGCATACTCAGTGACAACTTCATTGTTCAGCAAGAGGACTTTGTGATGAATAGGATCTGTGAAGATAAGACCTGTGTCAGTTGTGCAAACACCATGAACTTGGATTATGTTAGATGAATGCAGAAGTGCTACCCATGAACCATTGGCATACTGGAATATACCACCATTAATGCCACTCATTGCAGCATAAATTGTATTTTCTTTACTGCAAATATCAGACAAGTTGACTACTCCAGGAGGATATGGTGCAATGACCTGTTCTGAATTGTTCTCACACTCAGCTATACACCATTTCTCCTTGACGGAAGCATCCAGAAATTCTTCCTCTACCTCAGACACCAAGTATTCAACAGTTTTATCACTAATACCTCCTGAAGCCATCTTAATAACCATTGATTACTCCTTACTGCAGTCCAGGATTTCAAACTTTACCAACTAAACGTACTTGTGAACTTGTAACATTCCCATTCTGTTCATATTTCATACATTTAAAAAAATCTCAACTTTACTTTTCTCCCACTGTGCACCATTCACGCTCCAACACGTGAATTAATAGAGCCAACCAGAGGCCTAGAAACTAACCCGGAAGGCTCGGTCTTTCTGTAATTAAGCCGTTTGACAAATCAAACGGTGCAAATTACATAGCCTTGTGCAATCTCTTGTTCCATTCTTGAGATTTCTAATTGTGGTTTTAAGACCTCATTTTCAATTCTCAACTTGCTTAGTTCATCAGCCCCTCCACCTCCTTGTGGATGAAGGTTGGCCATTTTCTCAGTTAATCGAATCGGGTGATTTCTCCTGCTCCTTATTTGCAGAGACATCAAATTTCCATCAGGGGAAAACAAAGAACCTATGTACCTATGTACCCATTTCATATAATAGGTACATAGGTACATAGGTTCTGATATATAGGCATCTAGGCCTCTGCCATCAGATCTGCGTTTTCACCAACATTCCAAAACCATCTACTAACATATTCAATCCATCAAATGCAGTGTCCTGCATGACAAATTCACCATTAGAACTATTTTCTAGGCCATAGGCAGACATTGACAATACGTCATATGTATCGTACACAACATTATTTTCACCTGTGAATTCAGATTCAATCAACAAATTTGATGTGCTGCCCAAAAACACAATGCTATCATCCTTACACACGCAGTTGCCTGCAACAAAAACCTTACTAGTATTATTTTCTAATCTATGTTCAAACCATGATTCATCAACAAAATCACATTGAGTGTCAAAATTATCACACTGAATTCCTTTGTCCTCAATTCCTACAATGTCTTCGTCATTTTCACTCTCATCAACACTCAAACCCAAGTTCAACCCTGAATCCCAGCGTCATTTTGCACTAAACATTGGACATTCAGAAGAAGTTTTTGCATGTGTCGCATCCGACCTATTCTTGTCATAACAATTACTACACATATGATACACTTGCCTGACAATACCATTAACTTTCTGAGAATGAGGCGCCTCTTTGGTACAAGCTGAGTTATTAAATTCCCAACAATAGAACTTGCGAGCTGTTCTGCTCATTTTTGACCTGCTATTGTTATCATTGGAATCGTACTTATTTATGGCTTCCCTCTTTAAAATATTATCACTAATATCAGCAAAGTCATCAGACCAATTCCTGCAACCTATTTCTATTTCACGTACATAAGCAGCATAATACTTCAAAATAGTTTTCAAATGAAAACCTCGTGAAGCATCATACATCATACATTTTAACAATCTCAGTCTACCATTTTTTCCCCTACTGTCTATACATTCCGAAATGGTCTCAACTTCCCTAGCAACAAATTAAGAGATTGACAAGTCCATGAACTCAATTTCTTGCGTCCTATACTCATTTTTTAGCTGCAAATGAGGCCAGGTTTGCCTCAACTTTACATCACAAGAGTTCTTTTTATACATTCCACTTTTTTGACGCCAATAAACCTTACCGTCGTCAATCTGCGGTGCC
Organism: Streblospio benedicti; assembly: GCA_019095985.1. Lineage (NCBI taxonomy): Eukaryota > Metazoa > Annelida > Polychaeta > Spionida > Spionidae > Streblospio > Streblospio benedicti. The sequence goes on along the minus strand of JAGTTF010005282.1, from coordinate 6,699 downwards.
ATGTTGTCTTCACCCTCCTTCGTGAACATTTTAAACATGTCCATTAGACTTGTCTCCTTCACATCACAAGGCTCGATAACTTTTTCTGTGCCGGACGTCTTACCACTAGTACTACATCTGATCACTTCAGCTTCCTCCTTGAGACGTCTAAGTTCAAGTCTCTTAAGTTTGAGTTTGGCTTTGGGAATTTCCACTTCCACTTCCTTCTGTTTATCATCTAAAATTTTCAGTTCCTCGTCCTGCGTTGCCAGCCTAAACCGATCACCCCCCGCAAGACTGGATTTGAACGAATCATGACCAGCACCATCGCTTAATTTCTGAGTAGGACTACTGCCTAACAATGCCGCATAATCCACTTGTTTCTGCTTTATCTTAGCTATGCTCACTTCTACTTCCCTTTGTCTATCGTCTAAATTTCGCAGGTCTTCATCCTGCATTGCCAGCTTAGACCTAGCACCCCCGGCATTATCAGACCTGATTAGCAATTCCTCAATGGCACGTTCACTAAATTCCTGAGTGGGAGTATTTATTGTCTCCACTGAACTAGATCTGTCATCAGATAATGCTGCATAGTTTATTTTTTGTTTGTTCCTTAGTTCCATATGTTTTCAATGACATAGTTTATCAACTAAAATTTACTTGTCACTAAAACAACTGGCAGATCACAAGTTGCCACGTCACTAAACACACTAGATCTAGACACCTGCCGGTCTATCTGTACTGATTTCAATATTTTCACGAGATATCCACGTCAATATATTGGAATTCACTAGTTTATTGTTCACTATAATTTCCACAACACTTTCACGATATTCAACAACACAGTTTATCAACTAAAATTTACTTGTCACTAAAACAACTGGCAGATCACAAGTTGCCACGTCACTAAACACACTAGACATCCGGTCTATCTGTACAAACTTCAGTATTTTCACGAGATATCCACGTCAATATATTGGAATTCCACTAGTTTATTGTTCACTATAGTTTCCACAACACTTTCACGATATTCACAATAGTAATCCAGTGGTTTGCACTGATTTTGCCGCTAACTACGCTAACTAAAATTTTAATAAACCTAGGACGCTGCTAAAAGATGGCGCTTATGTTATATGATATATATATGTCTCTCACATGATTTTAGTTCCATTTCGTCACATGTTGGGTGCCTAGTGTCCATAGTAGTACATTTTAGTGGCGTGACAATCTGCTATAACGTCTGACGGAGTGCTGGCGAGCGCATCTACATAGGTTCTTCTGATATATAGTCATCTAGGCCTCTGCCATCAGATCTGCGCTTTCACTAACCAAATACATTCGGTATTAAGACAGCTAGCTAGTCTTAGCCCGACCCAATCGTACTTGCCCTCAATGCCCTGGCCACCCATGGTCATATAGTTATGCCTGTGAAAATTGAACATTATAAACAATGGCTGCTCTGCATATTTTAAATCCCTATGTAAACAACTAGGATATAAAATCACACATACCAAGACCAAACGCTATCGTGCAAATGACAATTCTCGCGGTGCTAAATTCGCATTGCATGAAATCTGCAAGAACTTTCTTTTTTTTGTGGAGAAATACGGCAACAGCATGCAGGTGGAATGCCTCACTGACCATCATTGGATGATGAATGCGGTCACCACAGATTTCATCGAACAGATTTCTAATATCAGTGATATGATTTATGTCTCTCACATAAATAATGGTCTTGGGGGTAAATTGCCTCTTCAATGCCATTTCTTCAGCTAACCATTTTAAGGAGTCTTCTAATTGAATGCCATTTTGTCCCGATATGGATAAATATATATTTGGTCTGAAAAAAAATAAGTTAAACGATGCAAAAAAGGAAGATTCCAAGCTGCGATATTTGTGATGATTTTATTTTACTACCACAGTAATAGCCACTACACACTGTACACTAACAACATTGAAAAAATAACAATCATATCGCTATGAGCTTTTTTTCTTCTAAATCATCAGTATGAAACGATGAAATAGATTTATTGTTAATGCAGAACTACTTCTTCGATCTGATTGTTTCAATTCAAGGGTAGCAACTGTATGCTGTTTCTGTTGACTCACAATGTACATTGAAAAATATTTTAACAGTATAACAAAAGTGTTAACACCAACCTGTTTGGAATCACTGCTACATGGTGCAGCTTATGAAAATTGAACGCCTCCGTTAGATCTTCATATATGTTCTCACTGCATGTAGCAGTTAAAAGCAGCACCGGTTTCTGTAATATTGCTTTTATCAACGTTACTTGTCTGTATTCTTGATGAAAGTCACTGCCTCTAAGAATATACAAAAATAAAATTTAAAAGATTAAAGATATGCTGGACTTCACCTGGACTTCTTTCTGTAGAGATTCACATTGTTATGCTGGCTTCGAATCGTATAACACATGGTCTTATAGGGGTGATGTTGTTCTAGATCTGGTCTTACATGTACTTCGACGTTTTATTGTATACACGTACTGCACACCTAACTATTATGCGCAATATGGAACCTTGTCATGTCAGTAAGATTGAGACCAGCTCAGGGACTCGGTGGGCTGATTGCCTCTACATCCTTGTCTTTCAAGTGTTCGTTAAAATACACTTCGGCTGACTCCGCCAAATATGCGGGCAGCGTCCGAACTGGCTCCTTGTCAGGAACCGCTCTGATTCCCTGATAGCTGAACGGTCGGGTGACGGAGGGCGGGACCGGGACGGCGACCGCCATTCCCTGGATCGGGAGCGGCGATGCTGCGACCTGGATCCGTCTCAAGATCGGCTGTGCCATGACGCTCTGTCCAGCACGGTGTCCATCCAGCCGGACGCGGGGTGTCGGCACATGGAGAACCACTCTGTGCCCGCAGGTGGCCGGAGGATGCAGACTCGCCAGTCACCGTCACACAGCACCAGCTGCCATACACCATCTACCTTCTCACTATACACGAGTGTGTGGTCCGGCAGCACGGCTCTCAGCCACCGCAGACCACCCACCGTGTGTGTGTGGAGCGGGGCCAACTCGCGGCTCCAGCACCGCGTCATAACTCACACCCTGGGGACAGTCTTTCTGCCACAGCTGCTTGTAGCCATCACCCTGCAGCTGGAGCAGGCGCAGGATGAGGTGGCAGCCGCCGATACCAACTTGATTGTGTGACCGCCGTCCCCTGGATCGGGAGCGGCGATGCCGCGACCTGGATCGGTGTAGTGATCGGCTAAGCCATGAACGGCTGTGGCGTGAGTTGCTGTGACAACTGTATAAAATAGCATGTGGACGGTTTACTGGTAAAGTGGCTACACTTGATTTAACCGGTTCTTAGAATGACGAGCTGTTTATCAATGTAGATGACTAGTTTCCCTACAAAGGTATATATTCCACACATTTCATTAATAACGCGTTTCTCATTGCCGGTGAATGATAAAACACAAATAGCTTTTTTATAGACATTATAGACATTTTTACTGATTGATGTCGATTCCTTGCAAATGAAATGCTCTCAAATCATATCCCACTCACGATAAAATATGTATGTTAGTAAGTCTGTAATTCCTTCTTCATTATTTCTGTAGATGTATGTCATCATTGAATCTTTATTCTTATTGCCTTACCAAACGAGTTATGAAGCGCTTTCAGATAAAGTTTTGAAAGTTTGTTCTTCATTTGGTGTTAAAGCAACCTCAATTTCACTTTCCAATTTAATCAACATTTCCCATTCATGGAATGTTAGCTTGAAGTCACCGTTTCTTGTTTTGATTAAAATTCCATCTTTGCAAAATTTTAAAGAAACCATTTTCTCAGAATACCGGTTTAAATGTGATGTGTTGTAATAGCTGTAAAAGCTGACTGAGAAAATAAAAAGTTATTTGTGCTATCTATGCAGTGCATTGTGGCGACTTTGTGAACTTTCTGAAACATCCCGCGACTGTCCTAATGCGCGACTGTACCGATGTTGCCTTTGACTGTCCTGACTATTTCTTAGGGTCAGAGGTCGCTATATAGGATAGAAATAGATTTAGGGTCAGTGGTCGTGAGCACGAGCAAATGTTGGATAGGATGCCCACAATCACTACTCATGACATTTTTCAACTTTTTATAGAGTGAGTCGATAAGGCACCCCCCGCCCCCCCCCCCAAGGCAAACCCTAGGCAAACCCTTGGATTGCTTGGCCCTGGCAGTAGGCCTCATCGTAGTATACAAGGCTACGCCAAGTTTTCCTGTGCCCCAGGCATGCCATATCTACTATGTAAGCAGTGTGTTGGGCAATTTCTTCAGGTGACGTTAGGAGGCCCTTAACGATCATTTTCCTTGCCCCCTCTACCCATTGCAAGGCCCCAATGTTGTCCAGCTTGACTGTGGCCTGTTCCTTCCCTTTGGGAAGAAACTTGGAGCCATTGGGCAGTTCTATGGCTTCATCCTCATCTACCTCCTTCCCATTTCTTATCATAGTGACAAAGTTAGGAACACTCAGATGGGATCTACCTGGTTGGGAGATACCCAAGCGCCTGTGGGTTTCCAGAGATAACAGGTAGATTCTAGACCAAGAGAAATGAGCTGTGATGTGTCGCACGAGCAAACCTTAATAAAAAACAATTTTATCTTTGTGATTGTTTTGACAGCTGCATGTACTCGTGTACTCACTTGTATCAGGCATTACAGCAAAATAATGGCTTACCATGGTTATTACACATCCGTCATTTGATCCCAGGTGAAAATGCCATTGTTTC
>JAGTTF010005280.1:18966-34915 GCA_019095985.1 Streblospio benedicti | reverse complement strand
ATGAGATATACATATTCGCGTTCCTAACAAATTCAGCTTTATGATGATATATAAATTATTACTAGTAACACATAGTAAATATTTGTAATCATTTTCTAATTACCGGGTGCATGTGCCGCGATGCAACTCGTTGCAAAAATACCCCGATCCCGGCGATTCAAAAAGGGCTTTCTCTAAGAATTGGAAATGTGGCGTTTGGGTTCAAAACATTTGTGAAATTAGGAATGGTGTAAACTAAAATGGTTTCTTCATGTTCTGATGAAAAGATGATTGAAATATAAGCATTTTTTGTAAATTATGGCGGTTTAAGGTTGGCAATGCTGCTCAGTCAAATGGAAAGATTTTAACGCGCTACGCTGCAAATATTTGCGAGGATACAAGGGCTGTCATGTAATAAATCGTGAGGGGTTAAGGGTTAAGATTGAAATAAAACTGTTTTAATTACACTATCCAGTTATGCCTATCGGTGTGGTTGATAGCATCATTGTTTTTATTATTTTTTCTGTCTGTATGGATTTTTTTTTCAAACTTTATCGACAAACGATTAATTAAGTTCTCCTAAGTATTAATTTAAAGTATTGATTTAATTCTGTTCATACGCTATCTTACTATTTTTTTCTAAATTATTCTTTCATTTTTTTAATTCATTGTACTTATCTCATCATTAAAAGAATACCGGTATGTGAATTCTAACACTCTTTTTGGAATAATTTTGGGACTAAATACAACAGTAGAAAGAAACTAAACAAATTTGCCATGTATGGAAACTACATTAAAACTGCAAAGAAATATTTCAAACAGATTCAACAACAATGCATCGTGATAAGGTTAGGATGGTTAATCTCAACTATGCTTCAATAATTTCTTATCACTTTTTGATTGAAAATTACACGTATATGAAGCTACACAATAACATTTATATGCAAGAAATATTCATATGATATAAATAATCAAAACCATAAAAACCTATTTTTATATATATATCTCATGATTTCTTCCAACTCTGGTCCATAATGCACCCAGTATAAACCTTCTTGATGAAGACTTTCCCTTTCAAGAACACCTGTCTCATGTGGAATTATTGACAGAATCAAATCAATGAAAATAGACACAATAATAGGTAGTTCTTAAGATGAAAAAGAAGTTAATATTAGTAGTCCATTGTTAGGTCTAAAATAAAAAAAAATATATATATACACACTCTTTAGCACTGGGTTAGCAAGCACTTGCCGCAGGCGGGGACGTGTGGCAATCAATCATGACCTGACATGCGCAGTAGTGTTTTTGAAAAATGTCTGTAGAAGCAGACGAAACTGTGAAAGGTTAGAAATACTTTGTGTTGTGAAAAATGAAAATGATAAATTTATACTGAGTGCATTATGGACCAGAGTTGGAAGAAATCATGATTTATATATATAAAATAGATTTATAAGGTTTTGATTATTTATATCATATGGATATTTCTTGCATATGAATGTTTCTGTATAGCTTCATATACGTGTAATTTTCAATAAAAAAGTGATAAGAAATTATTTAAGCATAGTTGAGATTAACCATTCTAATTTTATCATGATGATCTATTGTTATTGAATCGGTTTAAAATATTTCTGTGCAGTATTAATGTACTTTCCATATATGGCAAGTTTGTTTAGTTTATTTTCTACTATTGTATTTAGTCCCAAAATTATTCTAAGAGTCTTAAAATTCACATGTTTTTTTCCTCACATTGATGAGATATGTACAATGAATAAAATATTGAAAGAATAAATTATTAAAAAAGTAGGATAGCCCATTTAACAGAATTAAAGTAATAGTTAACAAAATGACAATGTACCTTCTTGATGTCCATAATGACCCTGCCATATCCGGAGGGTAGTCCTCTGGCGTGATGTCAAAATGAAGTGGCTCCCACTGAAAAAAATCTTATTTATATCAATTCCAAATGGTGCATTGAGAAAGTAAATGCTTTTTAGTCATGCAAAAATGTGTCTGATGGGGCAGGCATCTATGTACCTGATAAATGCTGTGGGGCCTTGCTTGAATGTTTTAACATGGATAATATGGATATGGATATCAGAGTAGGAACGTACCACTGGTCTGGTGTGATCCTCAAAATCTGGTGGTAGAGATTCATCTCCACTTGGAGGCTGAAACACATCAAAATTACACTTTATTAATTACCTGTGTAAACCGCACACAAAACAAATAATCATTTGGTGTTGAACTCATTCAAACATCAGAACAGAAATGACGTCTTCTAGCATGTAGCAGTGCTCACAAGCAGAAGCAAGACACTAACTCTTGGAACATGTATACACCAATTATATTGCGCTTTAATGAATATGTGAAACAGCAGTAGCATTAAAAACGATTATCTATTGAGAAAAATGAAATTGATAAACTATTGCACCTTCTATATCTATATGAAGTCGAGTCCTCTGCTTCAAGGAATGTGACTCGTTCAATCAAACACTCACCAAGTGAGTGGTGAGTGACATTCAATTTACACTCGCCATACTGCATTCATTCTTGCAGTTGTTTATAGAATTCATGCAACACCTTCCGGTCGCATTGATTCCTACTCTCCGACTGTGGCAAGTGACTTAAACTTTACACTCGCCAGCAGGAAGTGTTCACCTGCAGCCTTGCTTGGACAGTTGGACCCAACAGGTTGCACTAGTTTAAAAGTATCTTATTGAAATACTTATGCGCGAATCAATACGTGGCAATAGTTAAAATAAATGTAATATAAGCCTTCTTGGTCAGGTTTGTCAGTTGCTTCAACAGTGTAACAAAAAAAAAAACATGATAATTTTCTTACTTTCGGTGACAAGATTACGATGCATTACTCTTCTGACACTGTTATTGAAGAAAGGCTTGATTCGCCCATGCTGAGCTGTTTACTCAGTTAATTACTATTTTTAGCGATCATTTGATATTTTCTGTTACAAACATTTAATGTTCCAGTTTTGTAAGTATTCCCAAGCTGATGGCCATAAACTTGTCACCTGAGGTGTGTCTGTTGTTTAGAAGAATAGGCTGCCGATCAGCATGCTTGGTATTTATCATGCACGTGTAAATAAAAAGATGTATTTTATTCAATGGTTTCAATTATACAGTAGAATATTCTTCACAGGGGTCTATAACAGTTGGTATAACTATTAGAATACCAGTCTGATCGTGGTGGCAGGTAAAAGTTTGCTTGAGCAGATAAAATTGAAGGAAGATGCGTAGGTGAATTTCATCAACATCAAAGTTAATTTTCTACACTTTTAGCATAGGAAATTCTTCAGTAGATAAAGAGCAAGTAGAATTTATAGGGAGCAGGTAAAATTCTAAGTCTGTCTGTATAAAGGGGAATGTGAAATTGCAGGTACATGTATTTGATCACACAATCAGGACAGTCACAAGTCACAATGTGCCCACTGCTCTCTTGTGAATTCTTTGGATCTTGACATATTTCAGATCATTGGTTGTATTCGGAAAAAGTATCGATGCTGGATCATAATAACAGGAAAAGAATCAACAATTAAAGTTTTTTAATAAAAAAGGTGATGGGCATTTATCTATCAAGAGCAAATGAAACACTCACATTTTCCCCAGACATTTATTCGAATACGGCCAAACATTGATCTATTCTGTCACAAAAAAAGTGTTTCTCCAAAGCAGACAGAGGCTTACATAGCAATAATGGTCTTCAATTACTGTATACGACCATCCAAATCAATATAAAATTATGACCATCCATGACCCATGAGTTATTATTCACATCAGTGCATTCAATAAAACATTTGTGATTCAAATATAAACAACAACCAACCTCTGTCATCGTTAAGTGATCCATCAGGAATATTCCTCACTTCTGAAAAAAAGGAATCAAACTTTTTTGCATGGAAAATAGAGACAAAATGTTCCATCAAAAAGACTTTTTAATAGTCTGTCCCATTTACATTGTTTTCATGATTCTGTTAGTGACACATATACCACATGACGATCAACTGGACAGAGAGGGAGTGACCTTACCTTGTTTGTTATCACAAAGATAAGCACATATATTTTCCAATAAGTCACGAACACAGATATTTATATGCAGATGACTCTATGTTATAAGTAACAGGCAAAGATATCAAAATAATAGAATCAAAACTGTCTGAAGAAATTAATAAAATTAAGAAATGGTTAGATACTAATAAGCTGTCACTACATCTTGGTAAAACAGAAAGTATTGTATTTGGTTCGATAAGAAAACTAAAATTGGCATCTTCTTTAAATGTCACTTGTAATAATGTCAAAATTGAATCCAAATCCAATGTAAAATGTTCTAAGGTGCTATCATAGACCAAGCTTTGTGTGGTAAAATTATGGGAAATTCTATCGCCAAATGTGTACCTGATAAATGCTGATTTAGAATTCATGTATAGAAAAAAAGAAGGTCTTAAAATTAAAGAAAGAAAATTACTGAATATCATTGTTACAAGAATTTGATGGATACCAATAGAAACCATAATCATTACCAAATCATTACCATGCTCAAATTGACCTGTTATATCATAGATTAATTTACTGCATTTCTTAGTATCTATGGTGTCAACATAGTCATTGAAAATTTCTATTTCAGGAGAGTCAATATCTACCTTTAATGACTCGCGCATTTTGTGTAGTTGAGGGTGCACGTTAGATGTTTCATCTTCGGAAACTGTTTCTTCATCATCACCTGACAGGGTTTGCTCATCAGATTCCGCTGACATCGTCTCATCATTATCATCAACAAATATGTCAGGATGAAAGAGCTACAACGAAATTACAAATATGTTTTACATTATTGCTACAATATAATTCCTTTTATTAATGGATAAAATTATTAATTACATTTATGTTTAATGTGCAGGTAAAATGGAGCATCTTGCATTTGGACTTTGTGGATCATTGAAGATATTTACAAAATCAGGTAATTTTTTTCACAATGACAATTGACGAGTTAAGAAGCCTAAGTGATTACCAACTGAACTCTATTTATTACCAACTGAACTCTAATTATTAACAGATTTACTTTTAATCATTTTATTAACTTACGTTCTTGCAACATTGAAGACCATCTTCAAATGCCATCATCATTTGTTGCTGTTGGAACTCCATTACTGTGTCTTATGGTAGGGGTGCACTTTGTGAAGAAAAATTTAATATTTGGACATTATTAATGGATCGTACTCGGCTTACTGCAACTGAAAGTAATGATGGTTTTCTAATGTTGGTAGCATGTATAACTACCTCATCTAATGTCAAACCTTGACACCTGTGTATGGTTATTGCATAGGCTAAAAGTATATGAAATTGCGTTCTGGTAGCAATTACCCTATTTTCTTTAGTTGAAAATTTTTCAAAGCAATATTTGGGCAAATTTACAACTCTTCCATTTTGTAACTCAATACTGGGTCCCTCTTTTTTTAAACACTTAATGGTTGCCCTGGTCCCATTTTTAATTCCATATTGCGCTAAATTTGCTGTTATTATGACTGGGCTATTGACTCCTAGAACAAGTGTTTTTGGACAAGTATAATTATTGAATACAGTACTTTGTCCCTCATCATCACCAACATATTTCATTGTCTGATTACACTTGACAAATAGCTCACTCATATTATGTTCAAATACAACATCATTATTATTATAAAGATGCACTGGATTTTTTAATATTGTGTTTTCAGTTTGTTTTAAAATTATTTCATTTTGTGGAGAAACCTTTCCTTCTGCTAGCTCACAAATTATGTTTATAAATTTCCGATCACTTTGTCTAACAATTTCCTGTAAAACAATTTTGTGCGGGAATATTAAAGGAAAAATGTCACTATTAAAACAATGTTCGCCTTCATCCCCATACAAGACATTAGGCACTGGTGGCAGTTGTAAAAAATCCCCAACTCCAATTATTTGTACTCCTCCAAATATGGCGTCGTTGTTGTGAATCTTTCTGCACACGTACTCAACCTGAAGCAAGATTTTTTTTCTTCTAAATATAATGGACCTATATCATATATAAGAATTCCATCACAGGACCTCTTACTACAGTTATAAAGTGCTCGTTGATGTATTTCTTTTTTCTTTGTTTGTAAACTACTGTTGTAATTATCATGGTCTTCTTAATTAATCATTGAGTAAGTGTTACATATTGTTTTGCCAAATACAACTCACCTTTTCCAAAACATTTTTCGATATCATTGATATTTCATCAACAATTACAACTTCTGTACTTCTTATGGAGTCCATGACGCGAGGGTTATAGTCTTTGATGTGCTTCACAGATTTTTCGGCACTATATCTGTGGTTTTAAAATTAATGTATTTATTTTTTGCTCACTATAGATGAAATGATATGAATAAAAGTATGGGGATGACAATCATTGACATAGATAAAAGCATTTTGCCTTAAATATTTTTGTACTTTATGGCTAACTCTCTAATTATTTTTGTAAATTTCACATCACTTTGTCTTACAATTTCCTTTACACTAATTTTGTTATTTTCATTATGTTATTGAAATATTGACGATAAGTTTTCTGTTTTCAGTACTTGTACCTTCCATCTCGAATTCCGCTCCAAGAATGCAACGTTTGGCCTCCTTTAAGTAGCTGAGCTGCCAACCCTGTAGCTGACGTAATGGCTACCGGTACATTCTTTTTTTGATTTGTGAAAAACTCATTTATCTGATTTATAAGATAAGATTTTCCTGAAAGAAAAAATAATGATTGGTGAAACAACCATCAATCATAGATTTTGAAATTGCTAAATAATAGTGGTGTGAGGGCTGAAGCATTTTTTCTGTGATATAATTTATTAAATCTATATCTATTAACCATATGTAAAGAAAAATATGAAATTGTTCATTTTAGTTGTGTACTTCATAATGAAATTTATGGTAATGTTTTTCACACAACTACATCGTATTTAAAACAATATCGTTTTCCGTATTAAAAACAGACATTGTATGTGATTCATCATTAAATGTTTAAAGTATTTTATTATTATTTAATATTATTGTAGAAAATCGTTTTATACTAACCAGTGCCTGCTTGCCCAGTAATTAGCACGTTATGGCCCTGGGTGGCTCTCATATAAGCTTCTTGTTGGCTTGGTGTCAGCTTATTACTAGTTGAACTTTTGAAACAAAAACCACAAATTACAATTATGTACATGTATGTGCATGCTGTTAACAGTGTTAAACAAATGTAATGTATTTACTGAAAATGAATGTATCTTGTTATTTAAATATTGTAGTAGTTACTCAAGTGTACAAATACCATCTAAATACAAATTATTGTTTAATTCATTAACTTTATTCTCTTTTGTGTATAGTAATATTATTAAATATTCTGTATATTTGGCCTACAGCACTAGATGTCATTTAATTTGAAAAAGGAGCCTTTGGAGCTTTTTGAAAAGGAGCCTTCTGGAGCTCGAAAACGTTTATGAGTAAAATTTAAATCAAAATTAAACTTTAGAACAAAATATTTTCATCTCATCAAGAATACATCCGTAAAAGAAATAATAGTAATATTATTGTAACTGTATATATCTATTTATTGTTACTATTCAATTAATATATAAATATGTAATTTAAAAAAAAACATCTGTCACCTCTCCATTTTTATGACTGTCCTTTGAGATATCCAGTGCAAGCTATGGGTGAAAATTTGTTACATGCTTCAATCATGTAGTAGTTTATGTGTCTGACAGTTGTAATGTGTAAAATAATAAGTCTGACAGCTGTAATGTGTACAATAATATCTCAACATGTGACTTTAAAGAGATGGCTATTCAAAGTGAAGCACGTTATGTTTTCATTGAATTGATATGAAAATCATTTGTAGATAATCGATGTAATAGAGAACCAAACTGTATTGTTTGTATACTAATTACTGAAGAAATAATATATAATAGATTATACTTTTTAATAAACTGCCAATGTGAATCACATATGGTGTATTGTTTTGATAATTGCCAGTTTTACTATTTTTTTGTGGTCAACTATTGCTGACAAAGGCACAATATGAAGTACATGTCCTGCTGGTTTGCTCTATTGATGCTCTTAGCCTTATGTCTACAGGTTGAATTCAAAGATGTTCTAAATTGATTCCTATATGGAATTGGATTTTGACATTTTGTCTAAAAGGATACAAATCAGTAACCATTTCAATTATTTGTGTTGAACTGAAATCAGAGGAGGGTATATCCCAAGGAGCTCATTATAAAAGTATTTAATGCTAACCCATTCAAAGCTTTGTATTTACAATGTAGGATTTTATAAAGTTTCATTAATTGCAAGAAAGACTATCTGCAGAAAAATTGTTGTATTATGCCAATGTAAGTGGCCCAATTTGAAGCTCAATGATATAATGTAGGAATGAAATTGTATTTTTGTTACCAATTGCTGAGAAATGATATATAATAGATTATACACTAATATCATTTATATCATATGGTGTATTTTTTTGTTAATGTAAAACCATCTTTTTCATAAAATATTACTGGGGGAGCACACATGGCGAGTCCCAAGGTCTAATTATACCTAGCCTTAAAAGCATTTTTATCCTACAACTTCCTTCAATTTTTTTTCATACTATATGGGATAGGATATGGCTTTCATCTAATTGGCTCATCAGTAACCATTTCAATTTTGTGTTCAACTAAGTTTGTTATCCCAGGTACATCAGTAAATACATCACTAAACTCTGCCAACAGCTTCAGAACATCACGCCTCTGCTCTGCAGACAAACTGTCGGACACCTTAACATCATGTACACCCTCTGTTTGCTCCACTGGCAACTTCGGGAGTTCCAACAAGTCTTCATCGTCTGCACAAATATCACTCTCTTCATCCTCATATTCTATTACTGCTGTCCCTGCTACTTCCAATACGGGTCTCACTTTATCTCCCACATCCTTCTCTTGCTGCACATTCTGTTTCAGAAGGTTAATGTGATAGGTTCTCACTTTACCCTTAACTTTAACTTTGTAATCATTCTTCCCTATCACCCCCTCAACCGTATATTGACCTCTCCACTGCATGAGTAGCTTATTTCTATCAGTAGGTAACAGTACAAGGGCTTTTTCACCAACTTTAAATGATCTCAGACGAGCCTTACGATCATAGTGATGTTTATACTTGCTTTGAGCTTTACCAAGGTTCTGATGTGCGATTTCAAGAGTTCCTTCCAGCCGTTCTTTCAAATCAACAACATATTGATAACTATTCTTTACTTCACTTTCTTCCACGTTTTCTGTCCATAGCTTTCTCAAAATCTGCATCGGTCCTTTCACTGTCCTACCGTACAGCAGCTCAAAAGGTGAAAATACGGTACTCTCCTGTGGAACTTCTCCATGCGCAAACAACAATGCATTAATGTAACAATCTCAATCTTTTGGTTTCTCACAGCATAACTTCTTCAGCATTTGCTTCAGCATTCCATTCCACTTTTCCACCAGCCCATTGCAAATAGGATGATATGGTGTCGTTGTCATTTGTCTGATAGACAACCTATTTACTTCTCTCTCATGACTTCAGATATGAACTGCATTCCCAAATCACTTAATACTTCGTCTGGGATTCCTACCTACCATACATTATCCACCATGGCCTCTGCTACACTAAACGGTATCTATATTCTTGATGGGAACTGCTTCTGGATATCGTGACACATGGTCCATAGCAGTTAAGATGTATCTATGTCCTCTATCTGATGCTATATATTGGTCCCACTAAATCATAGCTAATTCTCTTAAATGGTACATCAATAATTGGAAGGGGACCTTACCAACTTTACCCATCTGAAGAGTCCTTTGGCATGCATTACATGATTTACAATACAAAGCAACATCAGTATTCACTCCTGGCCAATAATGCTAGTCCTAAAACTTGATCTCTCAATTCTTTTGGCACCACCACTTGCTTCACCAACTTCCCTTGGTTCACCCAGGGGTTTTGGTACATTCGTTACAAGACCTTGTCAACTACCTCATACCATGATTTACCGTTACCTCTCTCTCTTATATCAGAACAATCATAGAGTTTTCTCAAATCATCAAACTCCCTCTTTACCACAATCTCATTGCAACCAGTATCCCGGAGAACACTCACATCTCTACCATTCAATATTCCTGGCCACACTTGCAATCCTTGTTGGTTGGTTGATCTACATGCACCTACACTAACAAGTTCTACTTCTTTACCACATGCAAGTTTTGCCACACCATCCTTAAAACAATCACAGTGATCACCACTCAGCACTCCTCAGTTGATATCTTCTCATCACGACTAGGCTCAACAATTGTAGCAGCACCTGCACTCTGCATAGAGCCTTCCCCTGCGTCCACTAATCTCTTATTCTTGGGGAAAAACCTTGCAATATGTCCCATTGTTTGGCATAAATAACAGATTCTTGTGTCTTCTACTGCAGCGCAAGCACTCTCTGTTGCAAGACTCTTCCATTTTAGTTTCAAACACTGATCAATACCATGCCCAGGCCTTTTGCAATAGCCACACTGTACTGCTGTTGGTTTCATCTCCATCTTTGTTCTGCAGTCTTTCATAAGGTGCCCAGTTTTCCCACAACGTAAACATGTCCTGTTGTCACCTATCTGTTGCTTACCACCGACCGTTTTCTTACAGCAATCCTTGAGTTGCTTCCCGTGAGCCTCCAAATATTTGGTTGTATTTTCAGTCAGAGTTTTCACATCTTTGCACGTTCTTTCTTTCAAAAATGTAGCTAACTCTGTATTACACACAGAGACAAACTGTTCCATTACTACAACTTCAAACAAAGCACCAAATCCCTTCTCAACTTCCATCAATTCCAACCGCTTCATCATATAATTTCCCAATCTTGTCATAAATTGTGCAGGCGATTCAATATCTTCAGCCACACTCTCCCTAAATTTCTTCCTGAAACCTTCAGCATTTAAATCATATCTGGAAAGAACCGACGGCTTTAATGTCTTGAAATCTTGAGACTCTTCTGGTGACAATCTGTAATACACATCCAGGGCCTTCCCTGACAATAATGCACTCAAATGTCCTGCCCAAGTTGCTTCTGGCCACTTGTTGTTACTAGCAAATCTCTCGAACCTTTCTATATAGGCATCGATCTGGTCTTTATTTTCCTCAAAGCTTGGCAACCTTGGAGCCTTCACTACCACGCTGTTGGATTCGTGAGTCCCATTTTGGTTCAAATCCAGCTCTTTCATCTCTTTCTCATGACGTCGTTGACTCTCCTTCTCTCTCTCTTCATGTTCCCTTTGCTCCCTTTGCTCCTTAGCCACATGTTCCTTCTCTCTCACTCTCTCTTCATGTTCCCTTTGCTCCTTAGCCACACGTTCTTCATGTGCTCTTTGTTTCTCCTTTTCTTCTTTTTCACATGCTCTCTTCTAAGGGCCCTCTCTGCCCTCTGTACTTTGCTTGCTGTTCTTTCACAAAGGTTCTCAGATCGTTGTCTTTATAACCCAATTGTTTACCCATCAACTCTTGAATCTCTGCCAAAGTACTCATCTTGAAAATTCCAAGTCTTCAATATCTTCTAAGGATCCACAATGCAAACCGGGTATTCAATCAATACTACTACACTCGCAATGTACTAAGCACAACTCCAACAATGTAACGACAATATCACAATATTATTAACCAAAACAGCAATAATTCCATCAAACAGCTGTACCGAACGTTACCAACAATATTCACTAATATATAGTTTTTTCAATATCTCAATATCACTGTACTATCTAACCAAAACAGTAATAATTCCATCAAGTGCTGTTACCGAACATTACCAACAATATTCACTAATATATAGCCTTATCAATATCTCAAGATCACTGTACTATCTTTACAAAATAACTAAAATACTCATATCATGCAATTGAAAGCAATAATGCCACTAATCCCAACACTATGCCATAAAATATACAACACGTTCAACTGGTAGACAGATTCAACCAATTTTTGCCACCCACTCTTACCAACAAAACCTCCCAACACTTCAAATAATGCGTGTCTAAGAACACCTTCAAACACAGAAACAACTGCTTACCACAAACCGACACTGTCAACTACCAGGCCCTCACCGTACGCGTTTCATCATCTGCCTCAGGTATATGACTGGCATCAAGGACACATCAAACTACGGCACACTAGTCTCTACAAAACAACTACGTATTTTAAACCAACACTCACTACCATTTCACATGAAATTATAAATTTCGAAGGACCATTAAATCACTAAGTTTATATTCCCCAACTCCTAACTAAATAAATTCACCACTGTCTGGCAAGAATTATCCTCGCAAGCTCGCCATAAATGTCACAAGATCCCTTGGGAGGGGGTCAGGTGAAATTGTATTGGGCCTGATGATAACTACCCAGACAGCAATGAAATACAACTTATTGAAAATACAAGTTTATAGTCCAAAAGAAAATTAAAGTATTTCAAAAATGTTTGCCTCAAGCGTACATTCATATATATACAACAAATAAAACAAAAAGAATGAGTAAAATGAATGTCCCTGAATGTCTTTCAGATGTTCTCAATGTCCTTGCCACCACGCCCAAAATGGTGACAAGCTCTCAAAGTCAATTTCACTTCCAAAAAACAACTTTAATACTTGCTTTAGCATTCCATGTTCTTCTGTAACTTCCATAATTTATGCTTTTCCAAAAATAACTTGAACACTTCCTTTAACGCTTCCATGTTCTTCTATTAATTACAAATAGCTTTTACATTTCCCCAAAAGATGTTTTTCATATGATTCCTAAAATTACTCTCAAAATTTTAAGTGTCCACAGTACTGGTGCACATGCTTTGCTGATCCTGCTTCATATAAATATGAGGCTACCTACGATATTGCTTCATATGACAATGAGGCTACCTACAATTTTGTGACACTGATGATGTCCTTCCCAAGTAGAAACTGTTGATGATATTTTTGTAGAAGTTTTACGTGTTGAGAATAAAAGAAATGACTGTATATAAGTTTAGATGTAATTTCTACAATATGCTGACTTTCTGTGTTGTGAGGTGCTTTCGTTTCTTCACGGTGTACTTTTTTATGATATATGTCTACTGTGCGTTTGTGCTGGTGACTAACATTGAGCATGAGGTGTATGTTGTTGACCTTCCGCTTTCCCATTAAAAAAGAAACGTGCTGCAATTTTTATCTGTTTCAATCTACTAAACATCCATGATTTAGGAGCTTATTTATTTTAATTAATGTACACATATCTAACATCAAGGATGTAGCTAACATTTTATATTAATTAATGTAAACATTACTAAGAGAATCACGAAAAAAATTCTTACAAATATATGAAAGTTAATACATGTTTAACAGTTAGTACACATGACAGCAAACAAACCCCAATTTTATTTCTTACATTTAGATTCTAATTTTATAGAAACGACTTAAGTTAACATTGGAATATTACTTTTGAAGTTATGAATATTTGCAACATACTGTTTTTCGCCCCTTCTGGCATGGTTACCACTGTCAGAAATGTTTAAACATCTGTTTGTCGAACTTTCGATATTAATGTCTGAAAGCTCGAAAGAGCCAGACTTTCATTAGTGGCACCTGACATAAATAACCATTACACATAATAGTGAAGATAAATACGTATGTGAACCTTCAAGATGAGTATAAATAAAATATTTCATAACATTTATAACATTTTTTATTATTGAATATAAGAAGTATTAGCTGGTCTTAATGTTTTACTATATGCCTACATCAGTAAAAACATACACCAAGTGTATTTTTTAAATACCGGTTTGACGATTGCCTGCCGTACACATACTTGACATTTTTTACGTATGTGGACCCAAGTATCTTTTGTGATGATTACTCTTAAAAATTAATAGTGTATATGTAAATAATATTTCTTACACTGGCGCTGTTCATACACTGGTTGCCTTGCCATGGCATCCCTGAACATGGGTTTCACTTCGTCCAGAAATTTTTTATAACTCTGTGGCCATGCTGGAAAAATATATACATTTTGCAAGCTAGTCTCAAACCTGAATCTGTCTATTTAGATGCAATTCATTACAGAATTTAATCAAATTCCTTAATTCACGTATCAACATTTGTTTTTTATATGTACTTTGATAGAAAGGTATTTCTTGGAAAATATTACCAACTCCACGGACATTCCCCGCAAATCCTGCAACGACTGCGTTGGGGCAACCGCATTCTTCAGCCAGTCTACGCGACTGTAGAATTAGAAAGTGAAAATATAATATTACCTTGGATCCTAAAACTATTTTCAGAAGATGAAATAAGTCGATTTTACAAATAAGCAACCAATGTTACCGACTGCATGCATAACAATAATTTCAACTTTTCAAATTTTTAAGGGTTACTACATTCCCCAAATGCATAATTTTTCTAATTTTTCATAAAATTCGTATCTTTTTTTAATTAAGTTGCTTTTGTAAAGTTTGGTGTAAAATCATTATTTATGCAAATTGAAAATTGAAGTTCCAAAGTTACCAAAGAAATTATGAAGTTTTAAATCTAGCATTTATTTTCATTTATTGTTATGGAGCCATGGAGTGCTTTGAAAAGTTTCATTTTTTATGTAAAATTTTGTTTCCACAAAAAGAACTTTCTTCAAATGAATGTGCACAGCAATAGACAGTAACATACAACCATAAAAAATATCATTACATTTCAATACAAACAATACATTATTGTATACATTATTGCTGGATTATATTTGTCTTGTAGACTGAAGACTCCATGAATGCTGTGCATTTTTTGAACATTTTAGAAATTAAACACCAAAAAACATTTTTACATTACTCAATGAATTGTAGATTCTACTTATCTTATGCGCTATTCGTCTGTTATATGTACTGTGATGCGATAATTTTATTATTTTGAATCTTCAGAGGACTATTTAATTGTGATAAATATAATACTACGGTAACAATGATAAATATGCATGTTGATCCTTTTATTGTTATTGAAAAGAAAACTCGTATTTGGTTTTCGTAATCGTGTGTTTTTAAGTGACAATTAAATTTTATCAGCAATTACCGATTGTAATACATTTCACAGATCAGTCTTAATTTAGTATGGAACCTACGATTGTTCTAATTTTTTTTAAACTTCTTAATGTGTATAATTGTGACGTCATTCGTACCAAAACAGTCACTTGGTTGAAAGGCACCGCGATGGTCGCCGCAATGTCAGTGCATGTTGTAAATAGTAGTAAGTAGTAGTGTAGTCAAAAAAAATAATCTAGATGAATAGTCCTACTACTAGTAATAGTCTACATAAAGATGTCTATAATTGTATATAATTTTAGCTTTTTGTTTTATCTATGGATATTTATATGTTTTAAGCATGTTAATATCTGAAATAAATAAATAATAATAATAATTATTAACTTTTTTGACGTTACTTTTTATGTAATATGGACTTTTAGTCTGATACAAGTAAATAAATAAATAAAATTTTACAAACACACACGACCATTATTTTCTACTATGAGAATGCATTAACGAGGGGTGGGGGTCAGTCATTTGGTGTGGGGGAGGACGCTCAATTTTCTTTGGTCACAGAAGGCAGGGCGCTCAATTTTAATTCAAAGAGAGAGAGAGAGTGCACTCATTTCTCACACTAAAAAAGTAATATTTTACAGACTTTTGATGTATTCCAGCAATATGCATGGTTTTGCATTTAACTGTATTTTAATATTAACATAACAAGTCAAATAGATAGTTAAACATGTATGTTGCATTTTCCATTGACAATGAATGATTCATTTCAATAGACTTTTAAACAGTTTTCAGGGAATCTGTCCAAATAACATAAAAAATGATTTCATTCTGAAATCCTATTGCATGCTAAAAATTGCTGTTGGACATTGCATTGTCTAGGTTAAACCATTTATAAAATCATGC
>JAGTTF010005280.1:7504-18866 GCA_019095985.1 Streblospio benedicti | reverse complement strand
ATTTAACCAAAAACTTTTTGGGGCGTGGCGGTGTTTTCCCAGTCCCTCAGTGAACTTTAATGGACAAATATAAATGCAACAATTGACAAGTGAACGGTTTTGGTAGTAGAGACCTCGTATTATTTTTTTTTTATAACTAACAATAGGCTATAACCTTTCAACCTTCCCGAACCATATTAGGGCCACTCTTCAAAATTCAGCGTAGAAGTTCGGGAAGGCGCTTAATAAGTGTACTAACAAGCTACCCATAATATGTAAATATTATAATATATATCACGATGTGTAGGGCGTCCAGAATCTGGGTATATGTGTAAGTGTATATGAATGTCATACCAATTTTTTATGATTTGTATATGGTAATAAGGGCCTCAGATTATATTATGTTAGGAAGTATGCAGGCAGAGCCCAGTTAGGCATGTAACATGATGCGGTAAGATCTCACCCCCGCACATGGAGGTCCACACCGATGGATTAGCATGTAACCTAATGATAACTCCAACATCGGGTTAGTTTTTTCTTTAAAAAGGGCTCTGAACTGCCAAGATAAGCAATACTATAGATAGCCGTAAGGGTGCATTGTAAATCGCCGTGCCCTCGGGCCTGTGGGGTTAAGCGCCCAGCGCTGTACGTATCTCTCAGAATGGAATTCCATTCTACGCAAAACAAGAGGGTTGTCGTATATCGCCACAAGTGCCCAATTTTAGCACAAGGCCCTGGACCGGCCTCATCTGTACGTTTCCCTAGAAGCACAAACAAGGTCAGTCCCCGGCCAACCAACCAGCGGATGCCGCCGCTGCCCCGCCGCCTATCGGCCCACATGCCTCAATACTGGCATAAAAAGCAGCGGTCTTGCATTTTCTGACACGACTACTCTGCTCTCGTCTCACTGGCTGTGCTGGCTAGACTTCGTAAAAGTAAAAACTGGAGAGCGGAGTGGCCGTCAGCAGCTCGTTAGTATCTGTGTACCCCTCTCAATAGTTCTATACACGTTATTCTTCTAGTTTGAATATTGCATATAGTGTATATGGATTCTGGACTATAGTTAAGATATGGTAGCAAACACTAACAGTTCATGGAATAAATAAATTAGTGACTTCAAATGGATGTCTCCCTCATTCTACTGACTAAAAACCCACCTACAGTTCATAAACAATATAGTGCGCATCCACAACATAACATCAACCCGAGCCACAACGTTTTTCCCCCCTGCCCGTGATCACGAAGAGGACCCAGCTGTTTTTCCCCCTCAGGACTTCACCCAGGAGCCTCCGGGAGAGCTGAGCTACACCCGCAGCATCCCCAGCGGCGTTAGGCAGGAGAGGGAGAAACCAGACTCGTGGATGCGATATGTAAATGAAAACAGAATAAACTTAAGATACATTAATGGCATACTGTATATATATATATATATATATATATATATATATATATATATATATATATATATATATATATATATATATATATATATATATATATATATATATATCATAACAATTAGTGAAAAGAATCAATCATTAAACATGAATCAACTTACAGCATAATAATGTCGGGTGAACTCTATAGGAAGAACATTATGAGAATGAAACATGAGGATAACATTTAATACAGTACAACAGCTATATAAGTATATCTATAATGAAATGTAGTACCATCATATTACTCATTTATACTCAGCGAAAATACATATCCTTCTAGAAACCAACAGCTGTACATTGTGGCTATTGCAAAAGGCCTGGGCATGGTATTGATTAGTGTGTGAAACTAAAATGGAAGAATCTTGCAACAGAGTGCTGGTGCTGCAGTAGAAGACACGAGAATCTGTTATTTATGCCAAACAATGGGACATATTCAAGGTTTTGCCCCAAGAATAAGAGATTATCAAACGCAGGGGAAGGGTCTGTACAGAGTGCAGGTGCTGCTACGATTGTTGAGAGCCTAGTCGTGATAAGATATCAACTGAAAGAGTGCTGAGTGGTGATCACTGTCTCTGTTTTAAGGATGGTGTGGCAAAACTTGCGTTTGGTAAAAAAAGAGAACTTGTTAGTGTAGGTGCATGTAGATCAACCAACCAACAAGGATTGCAAGT
Organism: Streblospio benedicti; assembly: GCA_019095985.1. Taxonomy (NCBI): domain Eukaryota; kingdom Metazoa; phylum Annelida; class Polychaeta; order Spionida; family Spionidae; genus Streblospio; species Streblospio benedicti. The sequence continues at coordinate 16,777 of JAGTTF010005280.1, read as the reverse complement.
GTGGCCAGGAATATTGAATGGTAGAGATGTGAGTGTTCTCCGGGATACTGGTTGCAATGAGATTGTGGTAAAGAGGGAGTTTGTTAACGATCATCAGCTCACAGGGAGATGTAAATATATTGCAAGGATTGACAAGACTATTGGAAGCGCCTGTAACTAAAGTGAATATAAGTACTCCATTCCTGACAGGGGAATTTGAAGTACTGTGTTTAAATGATGCCTTGTGCGATCTGACTATTGGTAATGTGGAAGGAGTGAAACGTCCTGATGATCCAGATCTGACTTGGGCAGGTGCAATGGAGACAAGAGCGCAGGCAAGGAGGGGGAAGGTAGTTAATCCTTTGAAAGTACCGTCAATGCCAGAAGAGGACGTTACTGTGGACAAGTTAGTAGAGATGCAGAATGCAGATAATGATTTGAGAAAACTCTATGATTGTTCTGATATAAGAGAGAGAGGTAACGGTAAATCATGGTATGAGGTAGTTGACAAGGTCTTGTAACGAATGTACCAAAACCCCTGGGTGAACCAAGGGAAGTTGGTGAAGCAAGTGGTGGTGCCAAAAGAATTGAGAGATCAAGTTTTAGGACTAGCATTATTGGCCAGGAGTGAATACTGATGTTGCTTTGTATTGTAAATCATGTAATGCATGCCAAAGGACTCTTCAGATGGGTAAAGTTGGTAAGGTCCCTCTAGAGAAGCTTTTCCCAATTATTGATGTACCATTTAAGAGAATTAGCTATGATTTAGTGGGACCAATATACCCAGCATCAGAAAGAGGACATAGATACATCTTAACTGCTATGGACCATGTGTCACGATATCCAGAAGCAGTTCCCCTCAAGAATATAGATACCTTGAGTGTAGCAGAGGCCATGGTGGATATGTATAGTAGAGTAGGAATCCCAGACAAAGTATTAAGTGATTTGGGAATGCAGTTCATATCTGAAGTCATGAGAGAAGTAAATAGGTTACTGTCTATCAGACAAATGACAACGACACCATATCATCCTATTTGCAATGGGCTGGTGGAAAAGTGGAATGGAATGCTGAAGCAAATGCTGAAGAAGTTATGCTGTGAGAAACCAAAAGATTGAGATTGTTACATTAATGCATTGTTGTTTGCGCATGGAGAAGTTCCACAGGAGAGATTCTCACCTTTTGAGCTGCTGCGTGGCAGGACAGTGAAAGGACCGATGCAGATTTTGAGAAAGCTATGGACAGAAAACGTGGAAGAAAGTGAAGTAAAGAATAGTTATCAATATGTTGTTGATTTGAAAGAACGGCTGGAAGGAACTCTTGAAATCGCACATCAGAACCTTGGTAAAGCGCAAAGCAAGTATAAATATCACTATGATCGTAAGGCTCATTTAAAGTTGGTGAAAAGGTCCTTGTACTGTTACCTACTGATAAAAATAAGCTACTCATACAGTGCAGAGGTCCATATACGGTTGGAGAATGATTGCAAGATTATAGTTAAGGGTAAAGTGAGAACCTATCACATTAACCTTCTGAAACAGAATGTGCAGCAAGAGAAGGATGTGGGAGATAAAGTGAGACCCGTATTGGAAGTAGCAGGGACAGCAGTAATAGAATATGAGGATGAAGAGAGTGATATTTGTGCAGACGATGAAGACTTGTTGGAACTCCCGAAGTTGCCAGTGGAGCAAACAGAGGGTGTACATGATGTTAAGGTGTCCGACAGTTTGTCTGCAGAGCAGAGGCGTGATGTTCTGAAGCTGTTGGCAGAGTTTAGTGATGTATTTACTGATGTACCTGGGATAACAAACTTAGTTGAACACAAAATTGAAATGGTTACTGATGAGCCAATTAGATGAAAGCCATATCCTATCCCATATTATAGTACGAGGGAATCTTTGAAGGAAGATGTTGGCAAGATGCTAAGGCTAGGTATAATTAGACCTTCGGATTCGCCATATTGTGCTCCCCCAGTAATAGTACGAAAAAACGATGGTACCAACAGAGTAATGATTGATTACAGGTAGTGCAATAAACAGACGTTATTTGATTGTGAACCTATGGAGACATCCCAAGATATTTTTGCCAGAGTGTGTAATGATAAAGTATATTCAAAATTTGATATGACCAAAGGTTATTGTCAAATTTCCATGATGAAGGAGGATATTAAGAAGACCGCATTTGTTACTCCTGATGGATGTTATGAGTTTCTTAAAATGCCTTTTTGGGTTATTGAATTCTGGAGCCACATATACCAGAATGATGAGGAAATTGACCGGCAATTTACAGAATATTGACCATTATATCGATGATTGCTTGGTACACACATGCTCATGGAAGGGCACCTGATAGCTTTAAAATTGTTGTTGGTGAAAGTACGAGCTGCTGGTTTGACTTTAAGGCCATCCAAGTGCGAAGAGGTTTTGACAATGTAGATTTTGTCAGTCATCGAGTAGGCAGGGGTGAAATAAGGCTGCACATGGAAAATGTAAAAAATTGTAGAAGCTCCCAGGCCAGAGACAAAAAGAGCAGGTCCGTTCATTCTTAGGATTGAAAGGGTTTTATAGGGAATATATTCCCCAACTATGCAACCATTGCTTTGCCACTCACCAAACTCACTAGGAAGGGTTTGTCCAATCAGATAGAATGGGGCGTGTCACACGAGAATGCCTATCAGACGTTGAAGCACTTTTTAACCGCTGACCCTGTACTGAGATTACCGGATCTCAATGAGCCATTTATATTATGAACTGATGCTTCTGGGGTTGGTGTGCAGGCTGTACTTTTGCAAGAACAGGGTGGAAGATTACATCCAGTGGTATATGCTAGTAAAATGTTACTGCCAAGGGAACAAAAAAGTACTCTACTATGGAGAAAGAGTGTTTAGCTATCGTCTGGGCAGTGAGGAAGTTTATGGTGTACCTGTATATTAGACAATTTGTGTTTCAAACTGATCACCAGCCATTGGCTTACTTAAATAGGGGCTAAGTATATCAATGATGGGATAATGAGATGGGCGCTGTTTTTACAGCCCTATAGGATGAGTGTACAGGCTATTAAAGGGTCTACAAATGTTGGGGTAGATTATCTTAGTCGTAGTGAGTTGTAAGTGTGTAAAATAATATATGTAATTACAAGATATTTCTATTGGATGTATTTGATGTAATTGCAAGGCGTCCGTAATGAACTTACGGAATATTGGTATAAGATGTATTTGATGTGATTGCAAGGGTATGTGTGCAAGAACGTTTAGATGGGTGCAAGAAATGGAGATTTCTTTTAAAGGAGGGGATATGTCACAAAATTGTAGGTAGCCTCATAGACATATTAAGTTATATCGTAGGTAGCCTCATATTTATATGAAGCAGTGAAGCATGTCCGCAAAGTATGTGCACCAGTACTGTGGACACTTGGTAATGGAGAGAGTAATTTTAGGAATCATATGAGAAACATCTTCTGGGGAAATGTGAAAGCTTTTTGTAATTAATGGAAGAACATGGAGTGTTAAATTAAGTGTTCCAGTTATTTTCGAAAATCATATATTGTTGAAGTTATAGAAGAACATGGAAAAGTGTACACGTTATTTTTGGAAAAGCATAAATTGTGGAAGTACAGAAGAACATGGAATGCTAAAGAAAGTATTAAAGTTGTTTTTGGAAAAGTGAAATTGACTTAGAGCTTGTGACCATTACGGGGCGTGGCGGCAAGGACATTGAGAACATCTGAAAGACATTCAGGGACATTCATTTGACTCATTCTTTTGTTTTATTTGTTGTATAGAAATTAATGTACGTTTGAGGCAAACATTTTTGAAATACTTTTGATTTTCTTTTTGTACAATAAACTTGTATTTTTCAATAAGTTGATTTCATTGCTGTCAAGGGTAGGGATCATCAGGCCCAATACAATTTCACCTGACACCCTCCGGCGGATCTTGTGACACCTGCATGAATTCAGGTTTAATGACTCTAATTAAGGGTCAAACGAAAGTGGCTGAACACTGATATCAACTCGTTACTACGTTAGACATTGTCTTAAGATCTACGTTGTGCATTGTGACGGACTGGACTCATTATTGAGCCGCAGGTTGCCCGCCGCACTTGTCAGCAGTAGTGATTTAGAATCGTCCGCTGTAAGATACGTGAAGCGCCAATTAAGTAATGCTTTTTTCACAGTTTAGAGTAGCGTATGACCTACCAGATTTTTACTCAAGTGACGCTAATGTCATGTATACATATACAGATGATGCAATTTTCATTTCCATATCTGTTCCCTTTGATATCGTCTGGGAATAACTTCAGAATGTACAAAGTCCAAACTTTTTATGTTCCAGTGCTGAATTATCACAGCACAGGTGATCACGCCATGCATACACACAGAAGCAACAGTGTCAGTGTATACATAGGCTTTAGCGCAGATACAATGACTGAAGGATCGTACTACATATTGATGTCGGAAAACAGTATCGAGAATGCTCTAATAAATGATTTTGTACATGTTTGGATGTCATGTACTCAACGGCTAAAGTCAGGATGTGCACATTAGCACTGTTTGACAATAAACCAGAGGAAGTGGCGGCATTATGCGAGGTGATCTATTACAAGGATCCCACAGCGTTAACACGCATGATAGATGTCGAAAAACGAGAATATTTTTAGTCTCTGACGCAAAAGATTGGTCTTTGAGATGTGCAAATTTGCAAGAACCTCTGTCGGACTGTAAATTCTGCAGTCTGAAATTACCAAGTAACCGCGGCGTGACGCCAACCGACTTCACTATTAACCCGTCATTGGCAAATTGCACGAAAGTTAACACTTTTTTAGAGTTATTACATCCAGTCAATATGGCTGTTGTCTTACACGGTCCCAAAGACACGACGTAGGTTTCATAATGTAAGATTAAGCAGGGATGTCACTAGGATGGACATTCCCCCTATTATGCCTTTTTTGGTTGGATATGAATAGGACCCATCTGCAGCCGGAGCAGTCATTATCTGTTAACTTACAAAGAGCATTATTAGCAAAATGAGCTTTGGGACGACAAGAAGGAAGGTCTATTATAATCCCACCAAACGCGGTATGGCAGGACTTAAAACAAGTAGCCATTGGTCCACACATGATTGGACCATTAAGGACACCTTTACGAGGGCTCCCTTACTATCGCGGCACTGGTAATAGCTCTGCTACCCTTGTATAAAGTTAGACATCTCACCATCATCGTAACTACGTTGGCGTTAACGACAGTAGAAGCCACTAAGATTGATCTGTTACATGAGGTGCAGGACAACGAGATGTCATCCTGGATACTCACAGGTTTGATAGCTACCACGACATTATACATATTTACTCGATTATGCTATGCACTAACAAAATATCTGAAAACACCGAGTTTGGTCAAGCATTGCTCATGAACAGTGTAAATTATGCTAAAAATAACGAGTGTCAAATAGCACTGCACTATCGTCACCCGTGTGAGCTGACAGTGTGACTATTCCACTCGTATCAGTTGCATACAAACCAATCGCACTGATAATACATCACAACGGAGGTAATCGTTGGTGAAAGTTGAGCGCATAGAAGACACATGTATTTACACGTATTTACACTTGCAGTGGCAAAGTTGTTCATTGAAAACATGGGACAATACTAAAGACGTTCCTATTATATTCAATAATATTGTTCGCTGCGTTCGACACTTCGAGGGACGCGAATGCAAGCATATGTTGTTAGCATATACAGCCTACAATGGCACACTCTGAGACCCGCCATAAACGACGTTTTTTTTTCTGCCACCAGGGCGGCACTGCAGTCGCCAGGGCAAAGATTCAAAACAGCGCCAACTCTCGTGTATATTAGTCATTTTGAATATGGTGTTATTGTGCTCTATGTTCATAATCATGTTTTGTGACACACAGAAATGTTCGCATACTTCTCTAGTTTTCATATATGATACTCATTTTTATTTGGAATTGTATTTAATGAGCTTTGTCCAGATTTCCAAGTTGTGTTTTGCCTCAAGCTCAAGAGCCAGAGCCTTGATTTGACAGTCAGTGTGTTTGACGTGTATATATCAAATGTTGCTTGTCCTTTCTAACTGTATACGATAAATGCGTTATCCTGAGAGAAGCAATTAGGGGCTACACGGAGAAGCAATTAAAATTCCAAAGAAATTCCTCAGCCGGGGGCTATACGGGAGAAGCTATTAATCACGTCGGCTGAGCAGGTGGCGGCGTCGCGGCGGGGACGGCGTCGACGGCGGAGCGTTGGTCGGTCATCGATTCATAAAATCAAGACGGTACACCGCGATAATCCTACGCTCGATAAAGCGTTCAGTCGAGCCGCGAGCGTAGTAGGAAGCCGGTACGCTAAGCTTAAATCGAGATCGCGGGTCGGCTGGGGATCGAGCGCTGGGGTCGCCGGATCGCTATTTCATAATACGGTACAATCCGCGATAATCCCTACGCTCGATAAAGCGTTTCAGTCGAGCCGCGAGAGTAGTAGGAAGCCGGTACGCTAGCGACGCCATCGAGATCGCGGTCGGCGGGGGGGATCGAGCGCGGGGGTCGTCGGATCGCTATTTCATAAAGCGCGGGGTCGTCGGTATAATCGCTATTTCATAATACGGTACCGCGATACCCCTACGCTCGATAAAGCGCGGGGTCGTCGGTATAATCGCTATTTCATAATACGGTACCGCGATAATCCCCTACGCTCGATAAAGCGCTGGGTCGCCGGTATAATCGCTATTTCATAATACGGTACCGCTGATAATCCTACGCTCGATAAAGCGCTGGGGTCGCCGGGTATAATCGCTATTTCATAATAATACGGGCGGTAAAGCGCGATAACCCTACGCCGATAAAAAGCGGTCGTCGGTATAATCGCTATTTCATAATACGGTACGCGATAACCCTACGCCGATAAAGCGCCGCCGGTATAATCGCTATTTCATAATACGGTACCGCGATAATCCTACACTTCACGGATCGATTAACCCTAAGGCGCTAATCCCGAGAAGCGATTAAATTCCCTCAGCCGGGGGGGCTATACGGGAGAAGCTATTAATCACGCCGGCTGAGCGGGTGAGTCGGCGTCGGAGCGTCGGATCGGCGCGCTGAGCTGAGTCGCTAGTTCAATCAAAGTACGCGACACGCGGCGGGGCTATACGGGGAGAAGCTATTAATCACGCCGGCTGAGCGGGTGGCGCCCGTACGAATAGCCGCCAGACCGCGATAATCCCTACGAAATGAGAGAAGCTAGGACGCCGGGATTAGACTGCTCAGCTCGTCTCGCCCGTAGTAGCCAGAGACCGCCGTCACACACACACATTAGCCATGACCGTCGTCCCGCGCCCGACCGTCGAGACCCCGATAGAGAGGCTCTCCTGAGCGTGTTAGCTAACGTCCGAAAAGCGTTAAAATAGCGTTTAATAAAACGTTGACCGCCCTAAGCGATTTTAGACGCCGCTATGGTCCCGTATCCCAACTCCCCGCTCGAGCCGTTAGACATGTACTTCGGTAATCTCGTTAGAGAGTTTAACGAGACGGTGAAGACCTATAAAGAATGGTCGAGCGTATATTACGTAGTACGCTTTTTAGAGTCGTAGAGGTCGACAAACCCCAACGCCTCTCTCTTTAGAGAGGCAATATTAAAACTGTCCCCCCCCCCCTCGAGCCAAGAGCGGCGAGGCGACGCTGCGACCGGGGGTGGTCTCTAGAGGTAATACACCCCCCCTTCACAGCCGTTTGGTAATCTCGTTCCCCGTATATTATCTAGGCTCGAATTATATAATCGTACGCGTTTTACTCGATATACGAATCGAGAACTGGAACACCGTTTGAAAAAAATACTCGACTAAAAATTACCGGCCGAAAGTACGATCTCGTTAAATATTATAGGAGTCACCAGAGTTATAAGGTAGGGGGACGCAGCTGTCGCCGGCGGATAGAAAAGAAAGCCGCCCGAGCTATTTTACATCCATCACAGAAAAATTGAGAGAGACACAGCTGACAACCGTTTTATTTCGCTTTCGTCTTTACGAAAGCGAACCAAATAATCTCTAAGAGAAAAAAACGCCCGCCTCGCCTCGCCTCGAGGGTTCGTATACGTAAACGTTTACGCTTATAATTCCATCAAGCGATTTTTTAATCTATATATTCTCGTTTACAAAATTTCGTCTTTATATCGCAATACAGTACCGTTATACGACGTTTAAACCCCGGTCTTATTTTCGAAATAACGGCGTAAGTTTTGTAATTTAGAATCGGTTAATAAAAAAACGACTTCCTCGCAGGCGTCGAACATGGATAGGGTAAGATGTCGTTTTAAAAAACTATTTCATAACGTTCCCCTTTAACGCGGTCTGAGAGACCCCAGCCCCTTTTTTTCAAAAGCCTCGGGGTTGAGACAATAAATCGCCGTCCAAAATATTGATACGGATTATAGCGCGGAAGCTCGTAACTTCCGCACCTCAAATACTTTTGTAATCATCGGCGACGCATATGGGTAAACGTTCACGCTTATAATTTCATTAAGCGATTTTTTTAATCTATACATTCTCGTTTACAAAATTTCGTCTTTATATCGCAATACAGTACAGTTATACGACGTTTAAAGCCCGGTTTTATTTTCGAAATAACGGCGTAAGTTTTTTGTAATTTAGAATCGGTTAATAAAAAAACGACTTCCTCGCCGGTGTCGAACAGCGATAGGGTAAGATGTCGTTTTAAAAAACTATTTCATAACGTTCGCCTTTAAATTCCAACTAATAAAATATGCGGATTAAAAAAAAAAAAAAAAAAACGTCATCCGCTTCTCGTAGTTTATAGGGCAAATACCTCTTCAGACTCAAATTCTGGACGAGATACAATAACGCGTATTATAGACAGCTGTGTGATTACAGCTGTCTTCAAAATATTGAGGAGAAACTTACGAATGTAGTTATTTGACTAATTCAAAACTAATTCTTTAATAACCGCGCGACAGCTTAATAAACAGTGTGCAAGAGGACTCGCGCCTTACGGACTTAGTTACGAAAGCTCTCTGCTCACGCGAGGTGCCCCTCCCTACCGCGACTATTTAACGAACTGCCCCTTAGTAAATGTCGGAAACGCGGGGTATTACCGCATCGTATAAAAAGTTGATATTTAAACCGATTTAGATTTAAAGGACACAACGTACCACGTATTATCGACAGCGGGTGATTGCCGCTGTCTTCAAAAATTGACTAGTAGTTATTTGACTTATTCATTAAATTAAGAATTGCGACCAATTCTATAAATTAAGAATCATCAATAG